>JAADXK010000322.1:0-28682 GCA_023337805.1 Globisporangium barbulae
CGACGCTGGCCCAGTCGATCGAGAAGCAAGGTCGCGTGTCGGAGCTGGAGGCGCAGCTGAGCGAGCTGCAGCAGAAGCTGTCGCAGGTAGAGACGAAGCTGTCGGCGGCGACGGCGGAAGCGGGCGACCAGGTGACGACGCAAAGTGGTGTCGAAGTCCAATCGTTTGGTATGCCCATGTTGCCATTTAAAATTTGGTTTTGTTGTGGTTACTAATGTGTTGTTGCCTTCTTGCTGATAGATACAGTAAAACGTTCCACTACTGCGCTGAAGCCGATGGCAGCGAGAAGCAGTGGATTGAACTCGTTCTCTCTCTCCTTCGGTCGAGATCGAGCGGAGATCGAGAGCGAAGAGCAGCGGTTGAACGGTAAGCTCACTTGCCATACTGGTGTAATGTCACCTGACTGCAGTTGGAAACTCACTACTATCTCTTCTGGGTATGTGCAGAGGCGAACTTGATGAAGCGAAGACGCCGGCTACAAAGTCGTCAACTCTGACTAGGAGAATAGAGATTTCTTATTTATTTGTATGTCTGGTTGATGAGAAATGAAGTATGTTCTGATGATTTATTCGAATGCTCTCTGTCGAAGTCCTACGTCTTCTGATGATCAGGTTGACTAACTTCGAATATACTCTTGATAACGCACTGCTGCTTGCCCTTCAGAGGTGAGAATCAGCCGACCTCGAGGGCTCTGATGTTCAGAAATTGGAGAGAAAATGCTTGAGACAAATGTTGTTATGCTACTTTTATCAGCTTTCGAGCTGCGGATATGCCGGACGCGAATTTCTGGTAAGGAGGTCGCTCTCAATAACGATGACGAGGCGCTTGATCGACGACGAGAACTCATCCGAAATTTGCATTCAGCTTGCTAACACATCGAAGTCTCCTATGCCTAGGGTTTGCTTGTAGAAATGAGCAGAGGCTCGAGCGCGGAGCTGTGATACGCAGTTCTCTCAGCTGATAGGTTTGATCCGTGTATGGGAGGGTCTATGGGGAGCATGGGCAATGATGCAGTCACATGAGAAACTAACCAGCACCCGCGAAAGTGAGCAGTGGGAGGCAGGCTCACCGCAATTGGGCCATACTCGTCTCAACACTAAGATGCGTTGATGGTTGGCGTGCGTTTCAGTCGCTTCATCGAGTACATCCGAGCCACTTCTCTTCGACAGGATCGCACTTGAGTCCGCACTTGCGAAGGATCTGGATTTTCCGCCCATCGATGTTTAGCTGACTGTCCATGCACGCGATGACCTGCATTTGGTCGTTGTAGCAGATAGCCGAGTGCGACTAACCACCTCCAGTTGTGTTGCATTCGCAATACAACGTCCCATTGCAGACGTCCACGTCTGCACTGCTTGGACCGTCGATGAAGCCGTCAGGGGAAGCCGTGCCAGTGCTCGAGTTGGTGCTGGGTTGCGTGAAGTTGGAGTTGGCGTCGAACATTTTCGATGGACACACGGTCGCATTGAATATGTTAAGGATCTGCCGAGTCTTGGCATCGAGCACTTCATTTGAGCTGCCGTCGAGACACACGGCGCCATTGCAGCTGCTGAGATTGCACGCTCCGAGAACGCCATTGCAGCACACTTTGAAACCAGTTATCATCATGTACGAGAGCTTCTTGAACGGCGCAAAGCTGGGGATCTACTGGACCTTGGAGAGTTTGAGGAGCTCCAATCGCTCAAGACTCACCAAGGACTTGAATGCTGGCAGCTCCGTCATTTTACTCAGACCAGCGAACGTCATGCACTTCAAGTTGGACAGTCCTTGGAAAGAAGGCAGCTTTTCAAGCAATGGATGGCGTCCGAGGTGGATCGCCGTGAGCTGGTGCATTCCGGAGAACAGGTTTTGCGGGAGCTTCGCCAGGTTCGTGGCATTGGGCGTTCCAGCAATGTGCCTGAACATACAAGCAAGAGCGAGCGAGAGAGTGAGTGATCGAGCACTCTAGAGCGAAAAAAGAGAGGCTGGTCGTACAAGAAATCGAGTCTCTCAAACACTTTCGCCCAAGGTGGAAACTCTTCGATGGAAGTGTGAAGCAAAGCTCTGCGAGAAAAAGACACAGACTGCATTAGTAAGTCAACTCGAAACCAAGAAGCACGTATAATACTCGCTCACATGTGCTTCAGGTTCATGCAGCGTGAGAGCTCTTCGGGCAGTTTCACAAGCCTTCTGTTGATGATCTGAAGCACGCGAAGATCACCCGAGGATGCGAGGAACCTGACCTTGTGCGTCGCGTCTGGTGGATTGATCCACTTTTCGTAGGTCTTTGGGGCTTTATGGATGTCAAACAGTGCGAGGCACGGGCATCGGTCACTACGGGTGATCCGGTGGGCGTGAGAGATGCACTCTGGGTATGTATTACATGCTAAGTGGGACATTGTGGTACACTTGTGCGTGTAGACCACCAATCCACGCGAGAACACCACAAACGGAATAGCCAGCCACTTTGGAACGTGGCTCTGCGAAGATGGAGCATTATTCGCCACTATTTCACGAGGAAACGCCAGCCGACTCTGCTGGATCTTCACCTTGGCCACGCGCTCAGTCGATAGCAGAACGTCAAGTTCATACTCACGCGCAGGAACAAGTCCAGGACGCTTCGGATGCGCAAAGCGTTGAAACTCGCGAGAAAGGCATTGACTTGGACGGGGTCTGCCGTCAGGCGAGCTTGGCGCTCGAACGAACCGACTGGATCCATTTCCAGGTTGATCAAGCGCACTTCCCGGCCGAAATCAAAGTTCACGTAGCTATACAGGAGCAGGATGATTGACGCGCCGACGGCCACGATCATGTTGAACTTGCAGATCCATCAAACAGCAGAAGACCATAGATCTATACACACTTGACAGAAGCAGCAGATAACCTTCAAGTGAATGAGCAGACTCTTCCAAGCGTAC
Source organism: Globisporangium barbulae (assembly GCA_023337805.1). Classification (NCBI taxonomy): domain Eukaryota; phylum Oomycota; class Peronosporomycetes; order Pythiales; family Pythiaceae; genus Globisporangium; species Globisporangium barbulae. The sequence continues at coordinate 2,898 of JAADXK010000322.1, forward strand.
GTCATGTCAACGAGGACTTCGCCAAAGGCCGAGATCTTGGAGTGCATGCAGATCACGACGACACAGGAGAGCGAGTTAAATGCGACGAGGATCGCGTACGTGTAGCCCAGCTCCTCGTCGAAGCCTGCCTCGAGGATCTGGTGGAGCGTGATCACTTGCAGGACGAAGTCGACGACCTTGAGCCAGAGGTTCTAGGAATCAAAGAGAATGTTTCGTCAGTAGACACGTGAGGGCAATACGTAGACGCCGATGCCACTCACCTATAGCTTTCTATGTACGCCGTGGTAGCTCGTGAGGTTGCCCATGAACGATAGAATGCGTAGCTGGCTTGCATTTTTCTTTCGAGATAGAGTTCGAGTGAGTTTGGACTCCCACGAGCCCAGGACGAGCTCGTTGTTTCTCCAAATCATCATCTTGAGCACCGCAAACGCATAGCCGAGGAACACGAGAGCGAGACCAAAGAGTGTGACCCCAAGGAGCACTGACTCCGTGTCGATAATGAGCCAAAACGATCCGTTGTCGAGCTTCATCGTGCCCATCAACGCATTTGCCACGCCGTTTGGGGCGAAGTAGAGAGCGATCAGCGCTGCTGTCCACACTACAGACACAAGCGCCACAAACAAAAGCGGCGGACCGAGGAGACTAAACGCCTATAGGAAGCGCAACCTGTTAGCGCTTCTCTCTCTCAAAATCTATCCACTGGTGCGGCGGCTCGACGATTGACGAAGGTGAGTCGCTCGCACCGCTGGACTCTCAAGCTGTGAGCTGGCTGAAACGATTGACGTGACAGCCGTGGCGGTGTTGAAGCGTCGACCAAGCGCGCCGATAACCTTGGTCCATGGCGGTCGCCACGAGACTGCCGCGGAGTCCGCTATGGATTAAGCCGTGCGATTTGCATTGTGCCAGCCAGCTAACTTGCTCCTGTTCGCGTGAAGAAGAAGCTGCGAGTGCTTGAGCTCGCAGCACCAGCCAGAGGCAAGACTATCGAAGCGGAAGTCTTGCCGTGAGGCAGAGGCGATCGATAGACCTGAGCATGGTGAAGCAACATCAAGGCCAGTTTCTGCCGTCGTCGCTGCCTCTGAGACACAAGCTGGTGTGTCAGAGTCACGGCACCACCTGTCATCTTTAAAGCTCATGCTCAACACTCCACGTCCTCACTTCAGTTCTGCTAGCACATGCGCCTGATCTCAATGATTTTGATTGCTGCTCTGATGTGAACTTCCCAACGCAAAACTGGACTGAAGAAAAGATCTGACAAACCAAAAACAACGACTGACCAGGGGATCATGGTCGAACGCCGCGTTGAGCGAGTCGTCGAGCACCGTGTACCACGCTTCTTGCTGATGATGCCGTACGTACAGTGCTTGTCGCGGATGTAGTCGGGCCTTGGTTTTGGCAGTCCAATGGAATAGCGCCATTCGCACCATCGAGCGTGCGGATTGTGTCAGGAAGCGCGTCTTGACGTACTTGGTTCGTCATGGATGGCATTCACTCGTGCGTATCTTCGTCGCCCTCAATCGAGTACGAGCCGCCTTGCAGGAGCTGCACCTTGAAGTTGTCGTCGTTGAAGCTCTCTTTCGAGTTGGCGTCATACTCGAGACTCAGATGCTGTGTCGCGATCACGACCTTCCCGCTGTCTTTGGACACCTTGAAGCCGGGCACTTAGTGCATCAGCCGGTTCTGCACCATTATGGTCGTGTCATCGCGGAACGAAGTGGCCGCAGTCGCCCATTCCATGCGGATAACGCGCGACGTGAGCACACAGAAGCGCGTGTGTCCAGCGGCGACCAGCGCCTTCGCATGGCAACAGCCAACGTTGCCGTCCGTCGGATGCGCGTCAGTGAGCGTCACTGCGTCCACGAATGCGGTGGGATTCGAGTACAAGACCCGAGGCAGCATTTTCAAGCCCTGATATTTCCTCGTGGACTCCAAGGGGAAACCCATCGTGAACTACATGGGAGGCATCACTTCAACGACTTCCATTGTGCCCTTCCGCCCAGGCATCGAGAAGGATGACCCCGAGTAGTTCAAAATCACGGTCGCTTGTGTACCGAGTACGTCCACCCCCCCAGTGTCGAGTTCACCGACATCTTGACCGGCGAGCGATGCGAAATGGGCTTCAATGGCCTCTAGGAGCACTACGACGACTACCTCTGGCTCGACCGCGGCCGCAGGGGTTTGAAGGAACAGGTAGCGAATTTCTACTCACCAGCGGACAACAAATTGCAGTATGACGTGGCGCCGAACGTGGACTTGGTCACGTCGACCATGAACGTGTTGGACTGCACGAAGAGGTTGTACGATGCTGCCCAGAGCAGCAGCAACAGCAACGACAACAACTGCACCAGCTACGACTAGACAGACTCTCACCTGCTGCTTGAATATTCCTAGAGAACGCGATACGCTTGCATAGCTTCATGTAAGATCACACAATTCGAGATGGTTCTACCACTGTACGCTTCTCTTCGAGGTAACGTACGTGCACTCTTCGTGCCGCTGATACGATTCATAATCGTTGGAGTCCCCACCCTGGCCACTACATCTCAGCCAGCCCCTCAGCTTGAGATCGAGTACTTCTGAATATAGATCGTCGCGATTCACAGAAATTTTCTTGGGCGTTGCCCTCGGCTTCAGACTCGACCACCAGGATTCGACAGTTCTCGACCCTCTTGACTTGACACTTTCAGATCGACTGAGCAGGCCTTGCATGGGAGAGGGAGCATTGTGTTCAAACGGTCACTCCTCGCCTGCACATCAAACAGCCAATGCTCACTCATTCGCGTATTTCCTTCCACAATGCTGAACACAGTGGCGCTCGTTCTGCGGCGCATGGCACAAGATGGTAACGCCGCTACTATGATGGGGTTGCTCAACGTGGTGCACCAGATCGCAGCTTTCAGCGGGCACATTGGCGAACCCAGCGTTCTCTTGGCAACTGAGCGAAGCGATTTACAGCTGCTGGACGCGTTCTTCAGCCAGGAGCGAGTGTTTTCCGACGCTGGCGAGATGACCAAGGTGTTCACAAGCGCACTGCAAAGAGCTGCTCGCTATGGTTTGATCACGGTGCTCGAGTGGATCCACTGGAAATATCCGTCTGCCAGCTGGCATCAAGTCCTCGACTGGGCAGCAGAGCATGGCGGCCAGCTTGACGCAGTCCAATGGATCACTGAACACCATCCCGAGTCAGCGACGCCCAACACGGTGGACTCGGCTGCGAGCAGTGGCGATCTCACTCTGCTGCGCTGGGTGAGCGAGCGCTTCCCTGCTCCAGCATTCTGTACTCCCCGAAAGGCAATGCAGCGTGCGGCAGCGACGGGGAAGCTGGAGATCGTCGAGTATCTGCATCATGAGCGCGGCATCGAGACCACGGGGGCAGCCGAATCTGCGGCCGAGCATGGCTTCCTGCACATCTTGAAGTGGCTCTACGACAGCAGATCCATGTCAACGAGCCTTAACCACATGTGGGCTTCTCGGAAAGCCGTGACGCTCGCTGTAAAGAGTGGCCATCTGGGGTGTCTTGAGTTCCTAGCTCGTCGACTGCCCAAGAAGTTCCTACGAGGCGCCGTCGACAGCGCGGCGGAGAACGGTCATCTGCACATTCTTCAGTGGCTCAACGTTCGAAGCAAAGTGCGCGTTTCCAGGAAAGCGCTGAGCCGCACGACGCAGAACGGGCACCTGGACGTCTTAAAGTGGCTCTACGAGACGTCGCCGCGCTACTTCCGCAACCGCTTTGGCTTCAACAACATGAACCTCCTGAAAGATACGGTCAGGCATAGGCAGATCGACACGGTCGAGTGGATGCTGGCGGTGGGCAACGACCTCGAAGGGTGTATCGTTGAGGCGACTGACGCGGCAGAATTAAATGACGAAGCGGAGACGATGGAGGTGTTGAGGCGCTACGCTGAAGAAGAACTCGGGAGCTTTTTCGACAGCGAAGAGGATTACGGAGCCTTGGGCTGGAAGGGAGATTTCGCGATCGACTTCAGCGACTGCGAGTATGGAGGGCGCGCGCTCAGTGACGATGACATGGATTACTTTTGATTGCGTAGAGATGAAAGCATGGTGCATGCGTCCCTCTTCTTCTCAGTTCTTGGTACAGATTCAATCATCATGTGCTCACGGTGCAGAGCTCTGGCTGGGAGCGAGCCAACGGGAGGCACTCCGTGGTCATCGACGCATCAGGTGCCGCGTGGTGTGCAGCAGTTGCGTTGGTGTCCGCTAGAGCAGGCGGGAGCGACTGCAATGTCGTCCTCCGTAAGCCACACTTGCCTCTTCGTCTGCAGCTTGTCTTTAAAGCGCAGCCATTGCTAGCATGCGCAGCAGCGGCGGCTTTTGCGCGCAGCGGATGTGCTCGTGCTGGCTGGTGACAGCGTCGCTCGAGCGCTTGTAGCATGACACGGTTTTGATGATCCGGCAGCTCGTCTTCAGGTCACCTTCATGGCCCACTCGCTGCCTGTGTCACTCGCAGCCTTGCCGTGGAGAGCTCCTTGCTGGCTCGCATGATGATGGATGGGCTTCTGGAACAATCGACATTGAAGCAGCGCGCAACATGCCTTGCTTTTGAATTGTGACTTCCACATACAAACACCAAGTTTAGGTGTCTCAAACAACCTTGACGTGTTTTCTGTATGGGGTAGTCAAAATCGCACCATGGATCAGCTGGCTGGTGTGTTTGCGGATCGCTCAGTTTTGGAATTCACGCTCACCACACAGACAGACACAACCCCAGCAGCTCACCATGGTACGAATGACGCCAGAACGATCTGCAGCATGCGGTCTACGACATCAGCAGCAGCCCATACTAACCCATACGCTCGCTCTCCTGTATGTGTATGCAACTCATTGTGCAGTCCTCGCTCCGCAAATTGATCCCATTCGGCAACCGCGTGCTCGTCAAGCGCATTGAGCCTGCTGTCAAGGTATGACCGCATGGACTCAAGCGATCCGCTTTGGTCTGCATATGCATAGGCACGCATGCTCACGTGCTTTGTGTGTGTTGTATGTGATGTATGGTAATGAATAGACGGCCAGCGGCATCTACCTCCCGGACGCTGACAACCAGAAGCAGAACGAAGGCGAAGTTGTCGCGGTCGGCCCTGGCGCCCGCACCATCGAGGGCACTCTGATCCCAGTGCAGAGCGCCGTCGGCGACAAGGTGCTGCTCCCAGAGTACGGCGGCTCGCTCGTCAAGCTCGGCGCGGACGAGTTCCACTTGTTCCGTGACGAGGACATCCTCGGCAAGCTCCAGTAAGCGTCTCGATCGTCGTTGTGTCCGAACCGCATCATCGGACGATAGATTGGCTTTCCAGTGCCTCTTTTGGCCTGGAGCCTCAGTGATGCCGAGCTGATGCAAGAAAGACACGCAGCAATAAACAGTCTTTTGGGAGGAAGTGCTGAGAAGACGGCGAGATGCAGGCGGTCATCGCGCACCTGTAGTGATGATGGCTTGAGGCTCGTTGACTTGAGCATTTTCCTTTTTGATCGACCACGAGAAAGCTCACGATAGGAAAATAAAGTATGTAAACGTTTACCCGAACCGGATCGCATGCGTTGCTTTCATTGTTGGCTCTTGGGCATCTTCATAAGACACATGGAACGTGTGAGTTGGCTGTTCATTTGGTTGTATTTCAATAGATAACTGTACGTCCTGCAGACTGATTCCAATCGAAGATGGCACTTACAGACCTTAACACAGACGGACTTGACTTCTTTCGTGCTTCTCACTTGCTCGTCGTCTCCTTCACCTTCTTGCCGCGCACGAATATTGTCTCAATGTTGCGGTCGTCACCCAGAAACAAAAACTTCTGGAACGTCTGCAGCATGTCCGCGGCTTCACTAACGTCGTGTGCTTCGTCGATCGGACTGTTGTCCGAGTACGGGTTCACCACGAGCGCATCAAACTCCTTGCCGACCAGGAAGTTGCCGACCTTGTCAGCGAGTCCGAGCGATTCCGCGCCGCCGACGGTAGCCAAGTGGAAGGCTTCCGCGTACGTGAGCGCCTCTTCAGTGTCCTCTTCATGCGCACTGCCGTTGCCGATCGAGACGAGCTTGGAGGCAATCACCGCTTGGCGAATCGCGTCCAGCATGGAAGTCGAATAGCCGCCAGACACATCCGTGCCCAAGCCAACCTTGATGCCTTCCTTGATCAATCGTCGGACGTTCAGGACGCCGCTGCTGAGCGAGAAGTTGGAGTTTGGGCAGTGGATCACAGCGGTTTGGCGCGAGCGCAGGATCTTCCGCTCGTCCTTGCTGCACCAGATGCAGTGCGCCATGTAGGATCGTTCGTGCAGAAGTCCGTGGTCGTCGTAGACCGCGGCGTAGCTTTCGCACTCTGGATGCATGCTCTTGACCCAGCTGACTTCGGCGCGATTCTCCGACAGGTGCGATTGCACAGGCAGCTTTGGGTCGTGCTCGCGAGAGATCTTGGCAAGCGCGTTCATGAGCTTGGAAGTCGTGCTCGGCACAAAGCGAGGAGTGATGACCGGTGTGAGCAACGAGTTCTGCTTGCCGTGCACGTAGTCGACAAACTCGCGCGTGTGCTGGATTGATGTGTGCGTGTCTTCAAGCAGCGACTCAGAGCAGTTGCGGTCCATGTTGACCTTGCCGACGTACCCGCGCTGGCCGAGATCATCGATGATGTCGGTGAGCACCTTGCACGCCTCGAGGTGAATCGTGGCGAAGTACGAGCACGTGGTCGTGCCGTTGTACAAGTGGCGCTTGACGGCCTTCGAGTAGACCGAGCGGGCGTACTTGACGCACTCAAACTTGGACTCGTACGGGAAAGTGTACTTTTCCAGCCAGTCGAGCAGCGGCAGGTGCATGCCGACACCGATGAACGAGTACTGCGGCGCGTGCGCGTGGCCGTCGACGAAGCCCGGGACGAGCAGCTTGTCGCCCAGATCCACGAGCTCGTCGTAGCGCGGCGCGTTGGCGAGCGAGTGCTTGTTGAGGTCGAGCAGGAACGTGATCTTGCCGTCTTGGTCGACGCCTACAAGCCCGGGCTGCAAGATCTCGAGCTGGTTGAGCGCCAAAGAGTGCACGACGTTGCACTTGTACGCGACGACGCGCGCCGCCTTCACGACTGCTGCTGCCTTGCTCATCTTCCTTGTGAAGTATGTGAAGAGTGGCGAGATCTTGATGTCGCGTCGCGCTGCTTGCCGTCGCCGAGGGAAAATGGCAAATGAGCGCTCTTCAGCAGGTGGCGGGCTTCCCCCATGTGCCTGCATGTGAGCGAGCGGACCGCCTGGTTGAAGGAAGTCACAAGCGAGTGATGCACAGAGTCAGACTGCCTGCGCGCAACACGAATTTGCATTCAAGGAACATTGTAGCCAATCAGAGACAAGGTAAAAGAAATTAAAGAGATATAATTGGTGGAAATAGTGCATTTGAACGCCCGCCTGGTTTCACATTCACATTCGCATTCAGATTGTTGGGATGTGGACCACACAAGATAAACGCGCATTCAGACAAACTATCGAATAGCATATTATGAGTTGTCAAAGCGCCGTTTCCATGCAAAGCGAATTTTCGAGTAATGATACACACTATCGAACATACTATCGAGCGATGCGATGCTGGTGGTCGCCCGCAGTGAGGTGTCAAGCCTGCATGTGAGTACAACAGCAGCCCCCTTTGTATCAAATGGCGCTGATCTGTTTTGCAGCGCGCGGCAGGCCAAGCTTGCCAGCCCGTGGTAAATCAAATCTGCATTCTTGACTTCTGAGGTTTGGGAGCTTCTTCGACAAAGCTCCTCACAGAAAGATCGCGTTTCGCAGATTTCCAATTCGACAGCTTGATGCGACGACCGATGTATGTTCGTCCGGCGAGAACGCTACAAGTCGCTGCAAACACGCATGTGGACCAATGCGTTGGTTGGTCGTGGGCAAAGGAGGGAATACTGGGACCAAGCGTTCGTTCAATTTGCTCCCCAACACGTTTGTTCTCGATGTGAGCGAGCTGCGTGGCCAACTGTGGGTTTTTGGCAGCTGTCGTGCTGCGACAAGCGCACAAAAGGTGAATTTTGACCTCGTTTTCTTAAATTTGCATGTACCCACGGCAAAAAAGCCAGCAAACTTCCGTTCTGAGTGATGGTCTGGGTGGTTTTCTCTGTAAAAGCAGGCAGAAAACGTGGTGGTAATTCACCGTTTGTTGGCCTCAAAAATCACCATAACGTTTCACACAAGCCACCAAAAGAGAAGAGAAGGGAAAGCGCCAACCAGCCAGCGCACAAAGCAACCAGCAAGAGCAAGAGCAAGCAGACGACGACGGATATAGACGTTCGCCCCGCATTCCATCTATATTGAGCAGAAGCAGCAGCGCCACCACTCGCGCGCTCTCTCTTCTCTCTCTCTCTGTCACACACACACACAAGTGCCAGACAAAGAAGCCTCGCCGTCCGTCCGTCCGTCGTGCGGTCGCAGAGCAAGAAAGCAAGCAGCAAGCGTGGCGAAGCGTCAGCAGCAACGGCCGAGGAAGCGAACGCGCGTCGCTGTTCTCCCCTTTGCACGAACCTCCCGCCGCATTCACCATAACGGGACCACGTCACTCCGGACGCCGCGCAGAAGCTCAACGGATGGGATAAGTTTCGTTCCGGTTGCAATTCACACGAGAGGAGGCGAACACTAGCAAGAGAACGTCGTCGCCCCCTGAACGAGCACAAGAGGAAGAGCAGCAGCAGCGGCGAAAGGGACACACACACACATAAGAACGTAACGAGAGAAGCGGTGATTGTTGGTATCTCCAGGCACACTTCACGATGATCGCGCCGACCAACAAGCCCACGCTCGTGCAGTGGGAGCACCTGTCGTTCGTGATCATGGACGCACCGAACGACAGCAACCTCCACCTCTACCTGAAGGAGCTCAAGAAGCACAACGTCACGGACCTCGTGCGCGCCTGCGAAGTCACGTACAGCCGCGAGTCCGTCGAGGCCGCGGGCATCAAGGTTCACGAGCTCGAGTTCCCCGACGGCGAGCCCCCTGACGCCAACATCCTCGACAAGTGGCTCGACCTCGTCTCGGATTGCTTCAAGGACAACAAGATTGACTCGAAGAACAACAAATCCATCGCGGTGCACTGCGTCGCGGGCCTCGGACGGTGCGTTTTGCCTGCTGCTTGTGGATTGACTGATGAGTCTGCGTACCGAGCCTAATGATTACTTGTTTGGTTGTTTATTCGCATGCAGTGCCCCCGTGCTGGTCGCCATCGCACTCATAGAGTTTGGGCTCGACCCGATCAACGCCGTCGAGCACATCCGCAAGTTCCGCCGCGGCGCGATCAACCTGCGCCAGCTCAAGTATCTGGAGAAGTACCAGCCGCGTCGCGGCCACAAGCCCAAGTGCGCCATCATGTGAATCCCAGTAGAAACAGCACCAGCGCCTCGCCGTCATGGCGAGGGCCAGCAGGCGATAGCAGCAGCAACCGTCGCTTCCTCATGCTTTTATGCATCTGAGCGTGCTAGTAGTGGGTTTCTTTTTCATTTCTTCATTTGTCTCTTTAACCAAAAATTACACAAACAACATAGCGCAATACACAAGCTGTTCCTCATTACGAATCTTTTAGTACTTGCTCTCGGTCTTTGGAGCCTCGAGCGCCTGCTGCAGCAGCGGCACGACCTGCTTCCTCGATGCGCCAGCGTTGCGCTGGCTGAACGCCTGCAGCCGCTCGTCCGCGTGCGAGGCTGGTAGCTCGAGTTTTTCCAGCTGCAGCGAGCCTTCCTGTTCCAGGAACTGCACGCATTTAGGCACTAGGCTCTCTTTGTCACTGACTGGCTCGTAGAAGAGCAGCTGGCGGCGGCGCGCGCCGTCGGCGTCCACGTACATCGTCATGACGAGCAGGAACGCGAGGCTGTTCTCCTGAGCGAACGCCTGCAGCTGCTCGATAAGCGCGGTGCTCGTGTCTTTCTTCTTGACAAAGCGCTCGAGGTCGATGAGGATCGCGCTGACGCCGTACACTCGGCCACTTGCATTATCAGGCAGCTGGAACTCCTTGTAGTCGCACTGCAGGCAGTTGCGCACGGAGAAGGCGTCCCAGTGCGCCGGGTTGAACTTCTCCGCCTGCAGCCACTCGAAGAGTGCCTCTTTGGTTGCAAATGACGCCTTCTCCAGCTCATTAGCCGCTTGAATGTCTCTTGCGGTCACCTTCTTGGCGTTCGGGTCGAAGTTGACGCTGTCGAGACTGATGACAGCGAGCAGCAGCGTCGACGAAAGCGCGAAAGCTTCGTCGTTGCGGCCGTGCGTGGCGCTGAAACCGATGATCTTCTCGGCTACGAGCGTGCAATTGGACGCGACGAGCGCCTGGCCGTTGGCAAACGCGATCTCACGCACTGGCGCGGTTGGGTGCTTGCCCAGATCCATGTGGTGGTCCAGGATCTCGACCACCTGGCCGATCTCGCTCTTCGACTGCTGCACAGGCACCATGCGCTTCGTGTTGAGCGCGTTATGGTCCAGTAGCGTGAGACGCAAGGTCGCACTTTTGTTCGGTCCTCCAAAGGCCATGTGCTGCCACGGGAACTCGTCCACGAACATGAGTGCGTCCAGGTCGAGCTGGAGTTTGCTGAAGAGCGATGACACGTCACAGCGCAGCACGAGCTCATCGCGCGGGATCGACAGCACTGGCACATACACAACCGTGTGGTCCTGCGCGTTGAGCTTTTTGCTGTAGTGTTTGAAGTGCGCGTAGACCAGTGAGCTGACGATCGAGTCGGCGTCGGCGGCCTCGTTGCCGATCACAACGTGCACCACTTTCGGTGCGGCATCGCTGGTCGTGGTGCTAATGCTGATGTTGGCGACAACGGAGTGCACGTCGTTCTTGGCCTGGCGCAGGAAGGTGTTGAACGCGCCAACACTCTGCGCAACGGCGTCTTCGGAGCCCTGGCGCCACTGGAACGCGGAGGCGGTGGGGATGGAGCTCATGGCGCGGCGTCGAATGTGGATCTGCCTGCGAACAACCTGCCGCATCCCAATGTGGCCCTTTTTGAAGAAAGGATCAAAAATGCGTTGACGGTTTAAACCTTGGATAATAATTGGAAGGTAAGTTGCGTGGTAAACTGTAGAAGATATTTTAAAAAAGTATTTGAAAGCACGGTTCAAAATTAAAACTTCCGGTTACGGTTCGTTTTCGCGCGCTCGTTCTGCATTTCAGCAAAATAGTGCGGGAACCAAGCCGAACGCAGACGAAGAGCTTTCGAAGTACTCGCCTGTCCACTTGCCATCACTTCAGCATCAGCACCAAACTGTCTGCCCTTGAGCAATAGATAGAGTCATACTGTCACGCATGAGCGCTGTGTCGTTGACCGAAACGGAGCAGGTGACGCCACCGCCGTCGCCGTCGCGCTTCGTGTTTGCTGACGACGACGAAGACGACGCGCGCTCGGACGACTCGGACTACGTGCCTGGCGTGTCGAGTGGGGAGAAGAGCAAGAACAAGCAGAAACCAAAGAGCAAGAAGCGGCTGCGACAGGGTGGCAGTGCCAGCAAGAAGAAGAAGAAGGCGGTTGTCAGGAGAAACGAAGCAGATGAAGACGCACAGGACGGCGAAGAAGAAGAGGAGTACAAGCCAGACGAGATGGACGATGGCGATGATGACGATGAAGAGATCGACATGAGCTCACCTGCTCGTTCCATCTCACCTAGCGGCGGCAAGTTCAAGAGTTTCAAGAAGCAGAAGAACGATGCGAAGAACTGGCTGGACGACGGCTGCGCCGTGACGTTCGCCAAGCGCATCGAGGACTTCAAGCGCGAGCTCAAGAAAACCGTGCGCGAAGAGCGCGTGAGCTTCTACAATAACCCACGACCGCAGCAGCAGCTTCTGTCATCACGGCGCGATGGTGAAGAGGAAGAAGAGAAGGGTGGAGACAACGATTTGCTGGACGACGGCGCTTTCCATGACGAAGTCATCTTTCAGGATGAGGAAGCAGACACACTAGCCACAGACGATGCACCAAAGACCGTAGACGACGAGGAGCAGTATTACGCGCCTGACGACGTGATCCAGACGGACTCGGGGCTCGTGGTGCCAAAGTACATCTACACACATCTGTTTCCGCATCAGAAAGAGTGTTTGGAGTGGCTGCTGCACCTGCACGAGCACAACACAGGTGGCATCCTGGGCGACGAGATGGGCCTGGGCAAGACTGTGCAGATCGCAGCGTTTCTAGGCGCCATGCATCACGAGCGTCGTGTGCGCACTGTGCTGTTGCTCTGTCCGGCGTCCGTTTTGCTGCAGTGGGTGCGCGAGTTCCACAAGTGGTACCCGATGATGCGCGTGGTGCTGCTGCATGGTTCTGGCTCTGGCATGACGCTGGCAGGGAGGACGTACGCCCAGCTGATCCAGGAAGTGCTGGAAGACGGCAACGACGATGAGAACCACACGATTGGCTCTGGCGGCGGCGTCGTGATCTCCACGTACGAGAACGTGCGGCAGTACCAGGAACTTTTCATGAACGTCGAGTGGGACTACGTAGTGCTCGACGAGGGTCACCGCATCCGCAATCCGGACGCCGAGATCACGCTCGTGTGCAAACAGCTGAAGACAGTGCACCGCATCATCCTCACGGGCACGCCGATCCAGAACCGTCTGCGCGAGCTCTGGTCGCTCTTCGACTTTGTGTATCCGGGGAAATTGGGGACGTTGCCCACCTTTGACGACGAGTTCGTGCTGCCTATTCGCACGGGCGGGTACGCGAACGCGTCCAAGATGCAGGTGCTGATGGCGTACAAGTGCGCGCTCGTGCTCAAGGACCTGATCAACCCATACTTGCTGCGACGGACGAAGAAGGAGATCCAGCACGTGACCAAGATGCCCGAAAAGATGGAGCAGATCATCTTCTGCAGCCTCACGCCACGGCAGCGCAGCGTCTACCAGACGTACCTGAACTCGTCCGAGGTGGCGGCCGTGCTCCGGCGGGACATCCGTCCGTTCCGCGCGATCTCCATTCTGCGGCACATCTGCAACCATCCTGATCTGCTGGCGACCGTGGGCGACAATAGTGCAGCGGCATACAGAGCACTGAGTAGCGAGGTCGAAGACTACGGAGCACCTGAGAGCAGTGGGAAAATGCTCGTGCTGGGCAAGATCCTGAGTATGTGGAAGGAGCAGGGCCACCGCGTGCTGCTCTTCACGCAGACGCGCAAGATGCTCGACATCCTCGAGAGCCTCATGGCGCGGCTTGGGTATATTTTCTGCCGCCTGGACGGTACCACGAGCGTCAAGGAGCGGCAGTCGCTGCTGGACGCGTTCAACACCGACGGCAGCAAGATCTTCATCTTTTTGCTCACGACCCGCGCCGGTGGCATCGGGATCAACCTCATTGGCGCCGACCGCGTCGTGATCTTTGATCCGGACTGGAACCCGTCGACGGACCTGCAGGCGCGCGAGCGGTCGTGGCGACTGGGGCAGACCAAGCAGGTGACGATCTACCGACTCATCACGAGCGGCACGATCGAGGAGAAGATCTACCACCGGCAGATCTTCAAGCAGTATCTGACGACGAAGGTGCTGCACGACGCCAAGCGCAAGCGCTGCTTCAACAAGCACTCACTGCGCGATCTCTTTGTGCTGGGTGACGAGAAGGACGAGGGCGGCGCCGAGACGAACGACCTATTTATTGCGGGCAACGTGGAGAACCCGATAGTGTTGACTGCTGGTGCTGATGCTGAAGACGAGACTAAGGAAGATGGCGAAGAGGACGAGCAGGTGGGCGATGAAGCATTAGAAGACGATGAGGACAAGGAGGTGAGAACGAACAGCGGGAGCGCCGGCGACAACGACGCGATCCTGAAGAAGCTATTCGATGGCGAGGGCATTCGCGGCGTGTTCAATCATGACGCGGTCGAGTGCGACGGCGTGCAGAACCAAGAGGCCGACCTGATCGACATGGAGTCTTCCAAGATTGCCAAGTCAGCGTTGAGTGCGCTGCGCGCGTCCTGCGCTTTGATCCGCCAGCAGCGCGAGAGTTTATTTACGCCCACGTGGACAGGACGCAGCGGCGTGGCCGGGGATCCAACGCAGCGAGTCGGACGCTTTGGGAGCCGCGTGGCGCGCGGGCGACAGCCACTGGCTTCTGCTGCATCTGCTGCACCATCGTCCAGCAGTGTCTTAGGTGACGTGCGGCGCAATAGAACACCATCAGCACCGCAGCAGAGCATCACTACTACCAGGAGCAGTCTGTTTGCACAGAAGACGCTCTCGTCCAGGGACATGCTGGCGAAAATCAAGATGCGCAAGAACGGCGTGGCGCAGTCGTCGACTTCAATAGGAAGCATCGGCGGCCCGAGCCTCAAGAACAGCTTTATGGGCGTGGACGAGATGGCCAAGCAGCTGCACGCGTTCCTCACGCCGTCCGCGACGGACCCGCGGCGCCGCAATGGCGTGACGACTGAGGACCTGCTCGAGGCCTTCGCGACACTCATCGCGCCCAAGGACAAGATGGTGTTTCGCAATTTGCTGCGCGACATGGCCGAGTGCCGCGGCCGCAAGTGGACGCTCAAGCAGGAGTTCGTGACCGAGCCGTCGCGAGCATATGATGGAAAACTGAAGTAGACGCTTTGTGTAAATAATTAGGTGACTTGCGAATCTGTCCATCTCAGATGGTCACTCTCAAAGCTCCTGGCTAGCTCACCTTTACGGTCGGTCCACCAATCAAAAATCATCCAAAGCGACCCCAGGTGATGCGCCTTCGCACAGTTTCGGCCGCAAATTGGAAAATGAGCGATACCATCAACGCGTCGAGCGTGCATCGAGGCTTGTCAACCGACGTCTCGTGCTGCATGACACGGAGAAAGCCCAGTTTCTTGGACCGCGGATAGAAGATGCCGAATGCAAGCCACTCCCACACGCCTCGCGATCAGCGTCGTCCAGTTTGTCAATACTGCATATCGCTATCGATTCCACCTGGCACGCGTACCGAAGCGCGGAGCAGAAAGCAGCTATCGTCTGCAATTCAAGCGTATCGGCGTCAAAGAAAAAGATCCGGAGCCCACTTTGCTGCACTGGGTAGACATCAAACGCCGCAGTCGTGAGCTTTCCTGAAGCCTTGAGCTGTTCTTCTGACGCCTTCTACGTCAGCAAACGACTCAGGCACCCGCACTCGATCTTGTAGAGTTGGTGATTCATTCGCACGATCTCAGTCGCTTGCTCCACGTGCGCTGCACTCATTTCGTGACCCGAATCCAGCGTTCGAACTGCAAATTGACGGGTAAGATTCGCATAGACCTTGCCCAGCATTACTTGAACGAGCAGTGGTATCTCAGGCGTGCACGTGCGTGACGAGAAGTCAGTTCAATGCCGATCTTGCTGGGTGCAGACGCGGGCACTGACTCGCAAACCTCTCATCCAGTTCTGTGTCCGCCGGCGCGGTCATGAACTCATAGAGCTCTCCCACGTGCGCGCTGGTCATCTGATTATTGCAGTTCATCTCGAGCACAATCAACGGGAAGCCCTCATCCTCAGCCATCCAGATCCACGGGTCGACGGTGGGCGCCCGGACAGCGTGGTGTTTCTCACGCATCATGCGCGAGCAGAGGATGGAGCGTCAAAACTTGACCTTAAGCGCTGGGAAGTTGTTGAGACGGTGCTAGTGCGTCAGGATCATTGAGAGAGCCTTGAGCGATCTCGCGGACGGAGTGCTGGGTCTGTCGCGACTACGGGGCCTCCTGAGTATGAGCGTGAACGTCGTCTCGAACCTGTCAATAGGGCCGCCCGACGGGCTCCGATAGCTGCAGAAGAGGTCCTCGAGCGAGTCCTTGAGGCTCTCGCCATTGGTGTCATGCGTGCCGAGGAGACGCTCGGACTCGCGCTCCAGTGCCTCGTAGAGACCTGCAGCTGCTGCGATGTCGCCACTCGAACGAGAGCTGCTGGTCTGACGATCTTTGAAACTTCAAGTTCGTCAAATGAAGTTTCTAAATATCGACAAATACCAAAATCACAACGAATCATCGTTAAAATCAAGTAAAAATCACGTCAATACCACGTGATTTCTATTCGATTTTCTCTTAATTCGTCATGATTTCTACTTTGTCATAAAATCACAATTTATAAAATATAAATTTATGTGGTTTTCCTACATTTCACTTGAGTAGGACAATCTAGTTGATTTAGGACATTTTCGAATGTGAGGCGACTGCTGCGATGGCGTTCGCCGCCGAGTTCGGACACGTCCCAGTGCTGCAGTACATGCAGCAGCATCATCTGGACGAGTTTCACTTGGCCGAGCTGGTCGTGATCGCGAGACGAAACATTAATCATGAGGCCGAGACGTGGTTCAACGAGCTTGACTGGTGAATTCGAGCGTGTGGTTGTCATCGGATGAACGTTTCTGTATAAGTGGAAGCATTTACCTATCGTGTCCTAGATCCACAGTGCCTCCTCTCGCAAGTCTCCATCTCGTGATCTAAAAACCAAACCTGCGGGGCGTGCGCAACGGCGTCCGCGCACCAGCGACTGCCGCCGGGTCGCGCCTGCCGGGTGTGGCCATGTTCATGCGCTGCTTCTTGCTCTTCTTACTCTCGAGGTCGCGCACGAGCAGGTCCGTCCCGCGCTCCGTCTCGCGCAGGCGCGTGGCCATCTCCTGCTCCATGCTCTCGGCCTCGGCCTGCTCTTTCATGCGCTTGAGCAGCCGCGACTTGTATGACTCCTTCACGCTGAAGAACATGGGTCCGAGCTCCGCGAGCCACTCGCCCTCAACGGCCGTCGTGCACTGCATGTACTCCTTCGTCGTGTAGATGAGCTCGTGGTAGACCACAAAGTCCGGCGTGTAGCCCAAGCCAAAGAGCGCGGCGCTCGGGTGCAAGTTGCACGGCATGCCCGTGAGCATGTTGACGTACTCGCCGATGCCCTTCATCTGCGCCGAGTTGTAGAAGTACGCCGAGCAGATGGCCTTGCGCACGACGTCCCAGGCGCCGTCACACGAGCGCAGTGCCACCTTCTGCTGCTTCATAATGTCCACGAGTTGCTCGCGCACCTCGCGCGCCTTGCGCAGCCCCTTGACATGGATGAAGTGGTCCGAGCACCACTGACTCGAGTACTGGTTCATCTTCCACTGGTTAAACACGTTCAGCAGCGTCAGGTGGTCGCTCTCTGGCACGAAGAACTTCTCGCGCGCCGCGTCGCTCTCCTCTTCGCGGTCCTTCGGCCGGAAGAACACACTGGGCACCGACAGCATAGACACGACGATCAGCACCTCGGCCGAACAGCCCAGCTGCTCGCTGAAGAGCAGCATCTTGGCCAGCGGTGGATCGAGCGGGAACACGACCATCTTCTTGCCGATCTCCGTCAGCTCGCCCGTGTTGTCGAGCGCACCGAGTACCCAGAGCTGGTACATCGAGTTGGTGATGTTGTCCTGCGGCGGTGGGTCCATGAAGTCGAACTCGAGCAGGTTCTTCACGCCCAGCGACTTGAGCAACAGCACGATGTACCCCAAATTCGTGCGCTGGATCTCTGGGATCTGCGCCTCGAGCATCTCGTTCACGTATTGGCGCTCCGTGTACATGCGGTAGCTGAAGCCCGGACCCGTTCGTCCGGCGCGACCGGCGCGCTGGTTGGCGTTCTGCTGGCTGATGGGGCTGATCTGCAGCGCGTCCATGCCGATGCGCGGGTTGTAGACCTTGACTTTGCAGAAGCCCGAGTCGATGACGTACTTGATACCGTCCACAGTCAGCGACGTCTCGGCGATGTTGGTGGACACGATGCACTTGCGGATGTCGGACGCGTCGAAGATCTTGGCCTGCAGATCCGCCGGCAGCTGCGAATACATGGGCAGCACCATGAGCGGCGGCGCGCCGTCCACTTTGCCCATGCGCTCCGCCAGCATGTAGCACGTGGCTTCGATGTCCTCCTGGCCCGTCATGAACACGAGGATGTCGCCGGGCGGGTGCGACAGATGGATCTGGATCACCTGCTTCACGGTTGAGTCTACGTAATCCTCGCTCGGCGACTTGGCAAAGTACGTCTCGACGTGGAACGTGCGACCGGGGATCGTGTACATGGGCACGCCACCGAAGAAGTTCGCAAACTTGTCGGCGTCGAGCGTCGCGGACGTCACGATGAGCTTGAAGTCGCTGCGGCGCTGCACCACCTTGCGCAGGATGCCGAAGAGCACATCCGTGTTAAGCGCGCGCTCGTGGGCCTCGTCCATGATCACGGCCGAGTACGTGTCTAGATCCGCCTCTCGCAGCGACTCGCGCAGCAGCACGCCCTCGGTCATGTACTTGACAATCGTCTTGTCGGACGTCAGGTCTTCGAAGCGGATCGCGTAGCCCACCTCTTCTCCCAGCACCACGCCCATCTCCTCGCTCACTCGCTGTGCTACCGACATGGCCGCCACACGACGCGGCTGTGTGCAGCCGATCATACCGTACTGCGAGTAGCCTTCTTCGTGCAGGTACTGGGTCAGCTGCGTCGTCTTGCCCGACCCGGTCTCGCCCACGATCACGACGATCTGGTTCTCGCGGATCACCTGCAGCAGCTCCTCGCGACACTGGTAGATAGGCAAAAACTGGCGCTGCTGCTTGATTGTGCGCGTCTTCGCAAACTCACTCACGGCCTTTTGCTTCTTCAGGTGAGTCGAAAATTGGCTCTCGGCCTTGTAGTTCACGTCCTCTCCCTCTCCTTTGCCGCCGTCCTCTTTCTTCCGCTCTTCGTCGTCCTCCTCGTCCGAGTTCTCAGCAGCTTTCACGCCAATCGCGTCACCCATACGCGAGCCGCCGATCTCCCAGAAGCGCTTGCGCATCTTGGACCGCTCGCGCTTCTCGCGCACCTCGCGCACCAGCTGACTGCCTTTGCGCGCACAAACCGCCATGTCCGACGTCGGGTCCTTCACAGTCGACACCATCTCCATCTGCGTCGTGAACGACACGCGGCCGTCCAGGAACGGCGGTTTCGTGTTATGCACCATGATCTGCACGCGTGCGTCCAGCTCTTCGTCGAACTCCGTGTCCACCCGTCCGCTGGCCACCACGCCGCTCGTGAGCAGCCGGTTGTTCTCCCACGCCTCCTGGTCCACATTGAGCGCCGAGGCGCGCGCCGACATGCCCTTGAACTTCGTCTCCCCTCGCGCGCGCGTGGCCGCGAGCTTCTCCTCCATATCGCGGAACTTCTGCTTGCTGCCCAAAAATGCGCGCTCCTCGTGCATCTCGTAGCCGCCGGCTTCGTCGTTCAAGTAAAACTCGCGGTCAAAATCCTCCTCCATCTCGTCCTCGTATTGCTTCTTCGGCGCTTCGCGGTGGCGGAACGTGCTGCGCTGGCGGTCGTTGTCCTCTGCCGCGTACCCGTAGCGGTCCTCCACCTCGTCGTTGTGCGTCATCGGACTCGGCGTCGGGTGGTCCCAGTCGCTGCTGCGGCCGCCTCTGCTGCTGCTACCGCCTCGACTGCGCTGTGTGCTTGGCGTCCTTGAGGACGATGGCGTCCGACCGTTGCGGGATCTGTCGGGAGAGCGCGAGGAAACGCTGCGCAGGCGCTCAGGCTCGTCCCACTCGCTCGCGTTCAGCGCTACCGATCGCTCAGAGCGCGCGCTCATCGTGCTTCTCGTGCTCGCGACAGACCGGCGGTCATAATTCCTATCACTAGCACTGTTGCTGCTGTGGTCACTATCACGGCGACTGCGAGTAGAAGAAAATCCATCGCGGCGCTCCTCGCTCTGTCGTGCTCTGTCATCGTCTGAAGATGACGACGATGCCTGCGGCTGGTTCTGTCTGCGCTTCTCCTCCGCGAGGCGGTCGAGTCCCAATAATGACACCCGTGGGTGAGTCTCGTCGTCGCCGTTCCTGTGCACGTTGCCGAAGAGCTCCGTCTTTCGATCCTCGCGAGATCCTACAGATGATGGCGGACGCTCCGATCGACGAGACGCAGACGAGAGCTCTCGGCTGCGGCTGCGGCGTCTGCTGCTGCTACTGCGGAACGACTCCCGACTGCTGCGAGAGGACTCGCGACTGCGGCTCCTGCTGCGACTGCGGCGCGACGAGCGGTACTCGCGCGCCATCTCGTTCTTGCCTCTTGTTGATCAGTGGCGTTTGCAAACGCCACTGCAGAGAGAGATTCATGGAGTGTTCTTGTAAGGGTAGATTTTCGCAAAAATGGGTTTTGGGTTTCATGTTTCCTTCCAGATCAGACGAGAAGCCGAATGAGAGAAGAGTGAGGCCGAAGTCGGATGAGATGAATACGTCTGTGCTCCCTCTCTGCTCTGCGAGATGGCCATGTGAAAGAGGGAAAGAAATTGACCCCGCGCCGCGCGCATAGCTGCGTCGTATATACTTGGATGAACTTCGTTGATACGTGTCTTATGAACATATTGCTGCGTGTGCACAACAGGCGACGAACCTGAGACGAAGGAGAACATCACGCGACTGAAGAAAGTGGCAAGCAAGGAGCTTAACGTGAAGGCCAAGCGCGTGTTCCGAGAGCAAACCTGTCTGCACCTGACGAAGGCACGGATCTGTGTTGTTGCATCCCACACGCTCACAGATCATGACGATAAACCCGTCTCAAACTCCTTGAGCGTCACTTTCGCTGACAGTAGCCGCCTAAGCACATTGTACATGGTAAGTGTGGTGCGTTGTGTGTCGGTGCGCTGTGTTATTCTCTGAAAAATTAAATAGCTCGTAAATCTTCTGGTTAAATATGCATAGTGACGCTAGCATCGGTTGATCGTTTGTCTCTTCTTGGAACTCGCGCTAGCGTCTCACCCTTTTCGTCGAACGACCGTCTCTATAGCAGGACAAGCTTGCGTGCCTCTTGCTGGCGCTTCTCGATTTGCCCAGCACTCGGACTCCGTGCGCTCGTAGGGCAACGCTCGGCTCGGTGCTCATTTAGATACTGAACGACGTGCAGGTGGCCGTTGAAGATGGCGAAGTCCATCGCGACGGTTGAGCAGCCCTCCTTGCGATTAGCGTCCAGCCACTGCAGCACGCGCAGGTGGCCGCCCGCTGCAGCCGTGTCCATCGCAGCGGTGGAGCACCCTTCCGAGCGATTGTAGTGCAGCCACTTGACGATGTCCAGGTGGCCGCACGCGGCGGCGCTGTCCATGGCGTGGGTCGTGCAGCCTTCACTGCGGTGCTCGTGGAGCCACTGGATGACCTCCAGGTTGCCCGCGAACGCCGCCGAGTCCATAACGCTGGTGGAGATCGAGTACTGCGGTCGGTACGCGTCCAGCCACTGCATGACGCACAGGTCGCCTTTGTCTGCGGCGACGCGCATCGCCCAGTCCATCTGGCGTTCGGTGATTGCGGCTTCTCTGTGTCCGAGTCGCTCGAGCAGGTGCATGTGGCCCTCGCAGGCGGCGCGCGTGACGTCCCATTTGACCGAGTAGTCCACGAACGCCTCGATGAGCTCGGGCACGAGACCGCTTGAGAGCGCATCAGGCAGTTCGCGCACCACGACCCGAACGCTCGCAAGCATGCTGGGACGTTGGGTCGTGCTGTTGGTATTT
Source organism: Globisporangium barbulae (assembly GCA_023337805.1). Classification (NCBI taxonomy): domain Eukaryota; phylum Oomycota; class Peronosporomycetes; order Pythiales; family Pythiaceae; genus Globisporangium; species Globisporangium barbulae. Next base: position 24,319 of record JAADXK010000322.1, read on the forward strand.
GTCGTCACCATCCTGTGATGCTTAATGTGTGTTGTGTTGCGATTGGTTTAGTTAGCAGGCGGCACACTGGATCGTGCAGTTGTGTCGCTTGGGCTGCAGAAGAGGAAATGGCATGGCGTGAGCATGAACGAGCGTGGCCGTTTCGCAGAGCAACCAGTGCTTTCCTTCCGCCGCATTAACTAACGGCAGCAGCAGCACAAGGGTCGGACCTTTCCTAACATCGCGTGCTTGCTTTTGTGTGCCACCATACGACCTTTCGAGGCACCCACTACCCTCCCATATCGCATACATGCCTGCCACCTGTTCTCAGATGTCTCCATGCAAAGCGTCACACCACTTAATTCTAATTTGAGATACACAAACCGATGCAAGTGATAGATTTGAGCAGATCAACACATCAAAGCAGCAATCAATTGCATATAACACATATTCAATAACAGCATACGAAATGCAAGTAAATTGATGGATGACGACTACATATGCAAAATACAGAGGTGATGGAAACCTGTACAGTTGAAGGGTTGCGTGAGTCTGTTTGAAGCTGCCATGTGTTTCTCTTGGAACGAGTGACCAATTTTTCAGCGGCGTCCGCTTTCTTCATGTGAAGAACGTGTGTAGCGCATGCAGCAACAGAGAATGTCGACGGTCGCCGTGCGAGAGAGGACGTTGCCAAGTCGCGTCGTGGGGCGGTGCGGAAATCGTCGTATTTGCGTCATTTGCACCCACATGATCGCACCCTTTCGTGATGATCGCTTTGTTGCATGAAAGGCAGCTTCTATTGAAATTATGAACGTGTCTTCTCTTGGACTCTTATGGGGGGATACACTAGTATAGGATGCGCATGCGATAGCGCTTTCATTCGTTCGCAAGTAAATAGGGAGACGCTCGAGCTCTCTTTTTCTTCACCATCTTCTACGCCATGGTGAGAGAGAATGAGCCGCGGCGTGAGTTGCTGCGCTGCTCGTACGTGTGGAACGAGGGCACGCGGCTCGTGCGCCAGCGCGATCTTGTGGACTCCACCGCGTCCTCGTCGTCGCTATCGTCCGCAGCGTACGCTTCAAGCCACCGGACGACATCCAGATGACCGTTGAACAGCGCAAAGCTCACGGCGACCGACGAGCAACCTTCCTTGCGGTTCACTGAGAGCCACTGCAGCACTTTGAGGTGTCCACCTGCTGCAGCACTATCCATCGCGGCGGTTGTGCAACCTTCCGAGCGGTTTGCGTGCAGCCACTTGACGATCTCGAGGTGTCCGCACGCGGCAGCGCTGTCCATCGCATGTGTTGAGCACCCTTCGCTGCGATTGGCGTGCAGCCACTGGACGATCTGCAGGTGTCCGCTGAACGCCGCTGAGTCCATCACGCGCGCAGACACACTCGTTTCCGGACGGTACGCGCTGAGCCACTGCAGCGTGCGCAAGTCACCCTTGTCCGCCGCCGTACGCATCGCCCAGTCCAGCTGACGCTCGTTGATCGGGAGCTGCCGCGCGCCGAGCCGCTCGAGCAGACTGCTGTAGCCGCTACACGCCGCCCGCGCGATCGTCCACTTGGAGGAGCAATCGAGGTACTCGTCAATCATGAGCGCGATGTGTAGACACGACGCCAGGCCGTCACGCTCGCGCAGCACCACCTCCACACTCGTTAGCACTGCTGTCGTCTGCATCTCGTACTTGGTTCTGTTCGCTGTGGCTGCTTCTGCTGTTCTTGCTTGCGCGAATCTGAAAATGAACGCATACGACCATCCTGTTCTCTTGCTGCTGATGGCGCCGTCGTCTGTCGTGCGCCAAATTCTTTTCTCATGTGTCTGCTGAAGATCTGCGGATGCAGCAACATCGCGAACGCTTGCGAGAAGACGACGTGCGCATGTGAGAACGATCGATCGGCGACTTGGCACGAGCGCATCCCACCTTCAGTCAGTCAGTCAGACAGCCAGTGCTGTTGAAATGTCTGTCGCTCGCATCGGAAGAAGGAGAACGATGGAAGATCGTCCACGCGTCGTTCGTACTGTTGACGCCAGCGTACGACGGCATCTCGTGAAGGGACGCCGTCGACATGCGGCATGTGTCAAATCGTACAAGAGTGAATGTCGCAAGTGCACCTACAAAAATAGTGACATGAATAGTTGAACCTCGCGAGAATGCCATTGACCACAAAACCTGAAGTCGATGACGCTGTCGGATATATCATTCGCGAACCTGTACGAGACGCGAGTCCACGCGCCTCATCAGCACGCGCGACGCCGACGGAAACAGCCTCGAGGACCTCATCTGCAGGTACAAAATCTGCGCCGTAGGGCACAGTTGACAGCTTACAGGTAATGAGTTGCAAGGCGACGCGAGCAATAGTATGGCAGCTCCGATTGCCGTGGGTATTGAGGTCCACGGCGACATTCGTGAGTTGATATTGGTTGATATGGAGTTTGATACCCGCGGAACGTGCGAGATGCGAATATGTGTTCACATCAGCACACCACAACGCTAACATGTCTTTGTTCAGGCCTCGATAGCACCTTCGCTTCAACTGCAGTTGTCCTCGAAGTATGTGAATGACACGTTGCTCGTGAATGTGCTGGGGTTCTTTTTACGGGCCTTGAAATCTTCATTCAAGCCGTTTCTCTGTGATACTAAAATCCCACACCCCTCCTGAAGCCCTAGGCGTTGCATTCAAATGAGACGTGCGAAAGGACGGGTGCCATCGCATCATTCCTATGCCATCCACAACAAGGCTTCCTCACGTGTCTCGAGCGCTTTTGCTCCGCGAACTCAGCCCGCCATGCTCTCACAATTCAATTTGCACACCGCTGCTCAAGTCCAAGCTCCGACCTCACCCAATCCTCGTCATCGACCACCCGACCGACGCCGACAAGATGCCGCAAAGCCGCGAGCTCACGAACAAGAAGAACGACCACAAGGACCGCCAGTCGCGCGGCCGCGCCGGGTCCACGCCCACGGACACGAAGAAAGGTGCGCTGGCTCTGATGGACGTGGTGGTTGATTGTGTGAATTGACAAGCTTGTGACTCATAACTGCATTGCTTACTTGCGCAGGAGGGGCGGGCGCGCACAACTGGGGCATCACGACGGAGAACGAGTCGACACTCACTGCGCTCGACCGCCAGGACCCCAACTACGACAGCGCCGGCGAGGCTGAGGAATGAGTCGAGTGTCCAGATGTAGCACACAGAGAAACATGAAAAGAAAAACAAAGAGAAAGCTGTTATTGCTGGTGCGAAGGAGTGCGTGTTGTCGAATAGCCACAGAAGAGCTCATGTGAGTCAGACCATAACGTGAAGTGAAATAAATAAATAAGTTGTGCGTGCGCTGATGGTTCTTCCGATGCGGAAAGCTATTTGATCGTGGGCTGAGCATCATGAGCACAACGCACCATCGCTGCATGCCTCTGCTTGTTCGTTCGGTCACCTTCGCGCGCTCTGCTGGTGAGTGACATTGTGCACCCATGTTGAAGTTGCTCGCCATTTTAAACTCTCGCCAATCAGATCAGTTTGCAAAATTCATTCATCTTTCTCCCGCTCTCATGCGTACAACTTGAAAAAATGAGTGTGTATTTTCGAGAAGAAATACGCTACCCGTACTTCATTTTCGTAAAGCTTGGATATAAATACAAAAAGCAAGTTTATACTCTACTCTTTGTGGATGGCTGTTCAATCTGGTTGACTTCATTCCAGTATGCATGTCTTCCATGTTCTGCTAAATGATATATTACGCTTACAAATACCAGCTTCATCTCTATTGTCGACTCCATTCAAATGCGTCCTTTCGACTGTCTTCTACTGAGTACACACGGAGAAATGAAAGACATCGCTCCGCTTCGCTGCCGACTACAGACACCAAGGATAACCTGAATGCACTACTGACTGCGCTACGTTTGCTGATCGCTCGAGCCTCCCCGCGTAAATGTCATCGGTGGTGGATGTCCTCCTGACGAAGAGATGAAGAATATTAATGGCTGCATTCATGTTGCAGTCCCAGACGCTGCGAGGACATGCGTTGTTGGTACAAACGCATAGCGCCCAGGACGGCCTTCCTGACGAGGGTTCCAAGAGCCCAGCCATGGACCGATGACAGCAGCATGACAACTTTGATGTTCGGAACGCGTCTTGGTCAATAGTCGGCACTCTCGAGTCAACTTTCCTTCGCAGTCTTGTCGTGGGTATCGAAATGGCGCTACTCACAGATACCGGAAATCGCGTGTCACCGCACACTACCAGTGTTTGCTTCCCGCCTGCGGTGAGGTCCGAGACGATTTTTTCGTTGGGACGAGAAGAATCTGAGCACAGAAGGGAGGCTGGCAAGTACAACCCTGGCGTGCTCTTGGAGTGAAGCTAGACTGCTTGTCTTGGGAGTGA
>JAADXK010000323.1:0-28653 GCA_023337805.1 Globisporangium barbulae
AAGATGTTGCTGGCCCGAAGTCTGGTTGCTCTGCGCTGTGCTTTTTTGAATATGAACTGAAAATTGGCGCGCAATGGCTTATTGGAACCAGCGCTGACCTGCCTCTCTCATTAACCCAGCCACATCCGCACCAGATCCCAGGCACGAGTTTTAGGATGGGTTTTCAAACCGGTTCGTTTTGTTCTTAATGACTTCAATTTGTATGTGGGCGGGCTGGCACTAAATATGTAATGACACCAGACTTGTTAGGCACGGATACCCTGTATATGTATTCTGGGTTGATTTGGCTTAAAATTACCGTAAGCGTCGATTTACAAAAAAATGAACAAAAATTCTTAATCTCGCAATACATCGATCTTATTTTGCATCGTTTTCTGTAGCAACCCCCCATCCAAGTACTTCGTTGCGTCGGTAGTGATCGCTTAATGGTGCTATATTCTCTCCGAAGTTTCCATGTTTGTGGGGCTCGTGCGTCTGCGAATAGTACGGCTGGGATAGGCATTAGCCTCTTGGCATTGTGCTGCCAATAGACGAGCTCCATAACCTGCTACTGAAGGTGTTGGAGTTTTAAGCCGTGGTGCTGGAGCTGCTGTAACTCCAAGGCGTGGTGCTAGAGCTGCCGTGGCTTGTGGTGCTGCACCTGCTGGAGTTGCAGTGGCTGCGTTCGTCCATGCGAAAAATGTCCGGGCCTTCTCAATGTGTGCACAATGCGTCCATCTCCTGTAGTCCTTTAACTGAGAAGCGCATCAACGACTGTGTGGAAAGGGTCAATGGCTGACAAATACCTTGTCACTTCGCGATATCTACTAGCCCTCTCGCAAAAGGAGGCATCTCTTGCAGTTTCTATGCATTGCTCCTCCCAATTTATTCTTCCTTGGAGGCAGAAGCCAACCATACAATGTCAAGGCAATCCTCCTCTCGTCCAGTCGCTCACCTCCATAAAATCTCAGCATTCATCACTTTTATAGCTCCCTTGCCGCTCTCGCCCACCACGGCTCTCATGTCGCCACCAACCACAGCCCGCCATCCAACCTCGCACTCCTCTCATCGTTCAGCCTCGCTCTCCTCAAGCAATGCGATCATGAACAAGCGCAGTAGCAACGGCGCTCCTGTTGAACGAATCCACCCGGTCCTCGCGATGCTCCTCCTACGCCTCGTCATCGACACGGGGCTATGCGCGACTGATGTCGTGGCTCTCCTTGGGATGAAACCGAACTGCCACGTGCGCAGCAAACGCACCAACCATGTCACCGCATCATTCGATAGGGCCAAGAAGCTGCATCAGGTGATGCAACGTATGAAGAACACTGTTGAGGGATCACCTCGAGGAGCTCCGTGAAGAGACTTTATTCGATGTCATGTGCTTCTCCGAGGCAAATGAGTCGGAGGAGCACGTTCGGCGGCTCGAAAAGCTCACTGATGCCACCACAACAACCATCGACATGGCGATATACGTCATCACGCACCCTCGGCTCGTGGCTGCTATCATTCGAGCTCATCGAGACAGAGGTGTCGTGGTGCGAGTCATCACTGGCAAGACTCTAATGAAGTACAAGGGGCCTCTCGTGCTGAGCCTGATCGATGCCGGCGTCAAGATGTGGGTCCACCAGCGCAAGAGTTACATGCTCCATGACAAGTACCTTGTGTTGGACCGTTCCGTTGTCATCCACGGCAGCGTGAATTGATCCTTGCACGCCATGGTCAGCAGCGGTATCGTCACGGTGCACAACGACCGACGTGCACTGCGCGTCCTCGACGCTTTCGAGAAACTTACGAAAAGCAACTTTGCCAAGGTGTTGCTTCGAGAAGAATTTATCGCCGGCGCGCCGTGCATCAACTGCGCCAGACGTTTTGCAGCTGAGGCGTCATCATCTGCCAGTCTTCTACCTGTTGCAGTAGCATCGTCATCCAACGAGTTCGAGTCAGACCTCGAAGAAGACGAGCGCTGCTTCGGAGTCGATGACGTCTACGAGCTTAGTGCTCAGCTCGATGATGCCGCCGCGTTCGATATCTCTCGAATACCTGACGAGGATAGCGTCGCCGAACTGAACATGGCACCCGTCGAACCTGTTGTCGAGGACCTCGGTGAAAATTTCTCCCCGAGTGCGCGAGATCAGCACATTCTCATGCCGGCACCAGTCCAACACAGCCTCGGCTACGAGACTGTTCGGCACGGCCTCCTGAACACGACTAAGCAGCCCATCCGCTTAGTCCAGCAGTGTCGAGCTTCGGTCAGCAGGTCATGGTGGACGGACGACGAAGAACTCATCTTGCGCAAGGCCATCGAGCTGTATGGCGCGCCAAATGGTGCGAGAAGCTTTAAGTAGAGTGAGATCGCCAAGGCGATTTCCGGTCGTTCCATGATGGCGGTGCAGCGCCACTGGTACCGAAACAACCCTCAATCGCATCTCTCGGTTCATCGAACTGGTCTAACAGCAGCTAAGAAGAGAAGTTAGAGAAAAGAGAGGTTGGGCGCGAACGTGGCCGCGTGGGCGTGATCGGCATCGGCGGTCTGGTCCACCTGGGCATTCAGTTCGCCAAGGCCATGGGCGCCATAGTCGTCGCCTTCTCGCGCTCGGCGCCGACGAGTTCGTTAACTACAGCATGGAGATCGGCAGCTTTTTTCACATGGGGATGGCTGCCAAGTGGCCGTGTTCAACGAGGTTTCGCATGGTGGATTAAGAATAAGAAGAAGAAGAAGAAGTAGAAGAAGAAGCGCGCGCGGATAAATAATTCTATTGAGACAACGACATCTCCATGTTGAACTTGATCGCCATGAGTTCTTCTAAGATGACGACTGTGTGGCGTTTTCCATGCTTTTTTCATCGAAGTAAAAAATGTTGCTGGCCACAAAAGTGTTCATGGATTTACATTGCTGCCTCGGTCCAGTCGCTACGACTGAACTGACGTTGGAGCCAGACGCGATGGCTTGACGCAGGCCAGAGGCGTGTGGACTTGGTCCTTCGCTGCTGGCTACGAATACGAAGGCTTGATGAGCACGTCCATGGACCACGACAGGGAAGCGCAGCGGCTGGTTGGTCTGCGTCGTCGCTGCGCGAATCTCGCTTGGTCACACCCGCGAGGGTCACTGGGTTGTCTCATGTCGTCGGCTGGCGTCGCCTCGCTCGATCGCCATACAGCATCGCTGGCTGGCTCGACTGGCCGGCCGGCTTGGAACCGCTCTGGTTGGCTGGCTGGAATGGCTTCCTCTACCATGGGAAGGCTTGGGTTCTTGAAGATCTGGGGCGATCATGAGGCTGTGTCGCTAGCTGCTCATCGGTTCGAGTTGACGTACAGCATACTGAATGGGGTCTGGAGCTTCTCGATCGGGTCCATGCAGCACGCATCGGTCGCGAGCTGCAGCTTCTTCTTGAACTGCATCGCGACGTCGCACTCGATCACCAAATCGCGTGAGTTGCGGCGGATCGGTGGCAGGCACTCGTCGTAGCTGCTGGTCGACGTAACACTGGTGCCGCTGTGTCGGCGCTCAAAGTTGTGCTGCATGCCGAGGACGAACTGGAACGCGTCGACGGAGTCAGGTGAGTTTACGCACAGCGCTGCGAGCAGGTCGTCGTTGTTGAGCTCGTCGATGCCGCAGTCGCCGTCGACCATCTCGGTCTGGCGCTTGGAGCGCTTGAGCCCGCGCTGCTGACCTGTACTGTTGATGCTGTTGTTGTGGGACGCTGTCGACCAGTGGGGCTGGGCCGACTCGAGCGCGCGTAGGTCGTCACATGCACGCGATCGCTTCATGGAGACATACAGCGTTTCTCGTGGATGATGGTGGTGCAGTAGTAATGCGAACTGGGGACCGCGTCGTCCTTGTGGGTCGAGCGCGCGAATTCCTGAATGCCGGACACCCGCCAGCCAGCCAGCGGCGGACGTGTTTGGTCGTCGTCCCAGACGGACGAGAGGAGAGAGAAAAAAAGAGGTGGGACGAGAAATCAAGCAAACCGGCACAAAAAGCAGACGAAGCAGGCAACTGTGTGCCGGCTACTATTAGGAGCATATATTGCGTGATTGTGATTGGCTGGCGCTTTGACGCCAACCTCAACTGCAACTTGCGATGTCAAACAAGTGTCTGAATGAAAGCAGTTTAATGCTGTGCAGTTTTTAAATCAGTAGATTTATCGATAAATAGGCATGTTTTTATCAAACGTACTATCTTAGTGTAAATGCCAAACACTGGAATAAGCGAATCTTAATCTTGCTATCCACCTTGCGTTCTTGGCTAGTCAAACAAGCCCCAAAACAGCAGCAAGACGGCTTGTGCTTGATGTATTGGCGGCTGGAGATTGAATCTAGTGAGGCAATAACATGTGTGCTGTGCGTGATACGGGAGCGTCTCAAGTCTCATGGCATTATTGGCCATCGATCGATCCGTCTTTGGAGTTAAGTGCTCTTGCTTCTAAGCAAATGAACACGAAACTTGCTTTCCCGCAGCGTCAACTCAGACGCAACTGGGCGACAAAAGTTTTCAGCCAGCGCGTTTGAAACACGCGCAGAAAAACGTCCGCTCCATTTAAAATGAACATGCTTTTTGTCTTCAACGAGCTGCTTGAACCTGGTTTTGTGAAAATGAAAACGCTGGGCACACGTGGCATGAGACTTGCTTTGCAAACATGCGAGACCTACTTTGGCTGTGAGCACGGGCAAATATTTGGGCTGTGCATGTTTTTCAAGTCCGAAACGCAAGTTTTTGCCGATCCCACTCGCAGTGATTGTGGACAGATTCTCTAAAGTCAGTGCTCATTTCGTATTACCACCCGTATGGTCAGTAAATGCACTGAGATACAAGAGTCTGCGAAAAAGTGTAGATGGAGCTGTGGGAGTGGGAGCGATTGCTCGACTGGGATGGGGCAACTTGAGTTTGGCGACAAAATTTAATTGCGGAAACACAACTGGCAAAAAGTCACAGTTTTCGCTTTTGGCTCGGATCTTTCCTTTTGTTTTGCTTGTGGTGGTGCCTCCGGTCGTACCTATGCGGCTGGTATTCGGTTGAGTGGCGTTTGCGGTGGCGTGTGTTCGTGCTGGAAGCACGGATCGTTGTCCGATCCGAAGAAGCGTGTGTCGTTGTTTGTTGTTGCAAACAACAAAGCAAGCGAGCACCTTTTTGAACAGCCAAACGTGCTTGATTTCCTTCACGTAAACCAAAAATCGCTGCAAAAAAGCGCCAAAAATGCATGCTTGGAAGACGCTCTAAAATAACGAACATAAGCATAGTGAAATTAAATCAAATCATTCCAATTTCGAGCCGTCAAAATGCATGTTGAAGTTCGCGCGTCCGCTCATATGTGAGCTGTCATCGTGTCAGAGGCGCGTCACCAGGGCGATCCGAGCTTGAACGAGCCAAAATCGCGTGAAACGGCGCCGTCGTGCGAGCCAAAACCGACGAAACCGCCGCGCCGCTTCGAGCATCAAGCCACAAACATCGCTTCGTGACCTTTTGAAGCCAACGTGGTGGCGCTTTGTCAAACGCTGAAAGCACCAACACACAAAAGAGCCACAGGCCACAGACACACACGTCGACGTCGACATAAGGGCGCGGTTGAAGAAGAACCGAGCGCAGAAAAAAGGGGAACTGATACAAGTCAGTGCACATGGTGACACTACGCCATGGCCCGATGCAGTTGTAATGAATCCCCTGGTCAAGTCGACGCATACGAAAGTCTCTTTGATGAAGAAAGCGACGCACTCACGTGCGCATTTCACAAAGGCGCTGACGTGCTGTCTTCCCGTCGGTTCCAGGCAAAAACGCGATCTTTTGCACCAGTAGCAACGTGCTTCACAGATACTGTATGACAACCGTGCGTATGGATTGCGACACGAGTGGAGAGGTGAGCTTGGCCTCGCTGAGTCTCGCACGGCTTCACACTGTTTCCTGGCACAATACGGCGTCTCGCGATGGGAATGTCGTCACGAGCTTCGTTGTTGCATGCGTGCGCGCTTGTTGTCGCAGCATTGAACAGCAATAATACTTACTGCAGTATCTACGCCTTGGCCAAAAGCATGGCAATCTTGTCGTGGCCGCCGGCGCGCGCGACATCCACGGCTGCGTCTCCATCTGCGTCTTGAACGTCAATCAGCTCGTCATCGACACGCAGCAGCTGTTTCTCCGGATCTGCTGCGTCTGCTGTTTCTGTTGCTGCTTGGACACCAGCAACAAGTTGTGTGACGAGCTCCTCGCGACCGGCGCGTGTGGCCACATGCAGCACGCTCTCCTTGCGCTTGGTCAGCGCGCTGATATTTGCGCCAGAAGCTACCAACGCGCGCAAGATCTCCACGGAGCCCACGTGCGCCGCACAGTGGACAGCGCTCCAGCCCTTGTAGTCCGCCGCAGCGACATCCGCGTGGTGAGTGAGTAGCAGGCGCACGAGCTCCGCACTGCCCGAGAGTGCAGCAAACAGCAGTGACGTGCGCTTGAAGAGCCGCTTCTCGACAGCGTTCACGTCTGCGCCACGTTCAAGAAGCAGCGCCACTGCGCGCGGCTGGCCGCGGTCGCACGCCCAGTGGAGCGGCGTGAGCCCATACTTGTCGCGCACGCACAGCTGCGTCACGTCTGCGTCCAGGATTGCCGTGAGCGCGACCACGTCTCCTTCTCTCGCGGCCTCGAAGGTGGGCGTCGTGTCCAGCTCGGCGTGGAGGTCGTCGAACCCGCCGTGCTCATGATGGTGGCCACTGCGAGTGTCGTTCTGATGCGTCATTATTATTCTCTTCTTGCGCTGTGTCGAGAAACAAAAAGGCGAGCCCCAAGTTCGGCTCGTAGCAGTCGACGAGCCAAGCTGAGCCGAGCTGATATTTCGACTCGCCTTGCTTCCGAGCTCGAAATGTCACGCATGGCACCGAATGGGTACAGCTTTGCAGAAGATGCGAACGAATCGAAAAAAGCGTGGTGATGGCCCATCTCGCGAAGGAGAGAGAGAGATGGAAACGAACGAACGATTGAACTCGTTTCCGACATCACACGTCCAATCTGGTCGTCCACGCCATCAATCGAGTGGCTTTGCACCACGTTGGACTGCGTCCCAATTTTTGAACGCCACGATCCGCGACAAACGACAATGCGTTCCACTTCGGAAAGCTGTCAAGAAGGTGGGCGTTGGTGGTGATGGTGGTTTACTTCCTGACTGGGCACGCTGATGTCATCCGTGGCTGATAAGTTTTAGGACTCCTTTCAAAATTTGATGGCCCTAGTGTCAATGCGTTCAATTCTCACGCTGAAAATTTGGTAGCGGCGTGAAGGCTAGCGCTGATCCGTTCGACAGCTCGAGAGGGGCCAATTGATATCGGATGTTGTCACGAGAGAGCTCCATCTTCTGACGCACAATGAAAACGATCGAGCTTTGCACTATTCAAGATGGATCGCGCAGCAATAACGTCGCCATTAGCATCCTCTCGATTTAAACGCGCGTCTACAGTAGCGACCAACAGCACAGTGGTTCTCAGAATGTTAGCATCCCATGAAGGCGAATCGACAGACAAAAACAGCGATCGAAAACTTCTCACTACCAACAGACCGCTGGTCTTCAGCACCACCCTCCATTGCGACTGTGGCGCATTCTTGGACTGCAGTTAGTCGGTACATCTTCATGCTTGCATGCGTTGCGACCTAGGAGCGTCTCAAGCTGCAGCTGTCTACGCTCTGCGGAATTAGAATCGCTCACGAGGAGCCAGCCACTGGTCATCGAGCATGCTCGTGTTATTACCGTTGACTGTAGATATTGTCGCTCCTGCTGCTGCTGTCGTCGTCGTCTGGCTATAAATGCGGTGACATAGGATGTCACCGTAGGCGGCAACTCATTCACTTTCGTCAAGCGGCAGTGGCGTGACGTTGCGCATCAATCGCTCTCGTCACACATTTGCATATGTCACTAAAATGAATCAAGATGACCATGCTTTTTGGCATGTCATTAAACCAAGAAAATCGTTACTCTTGCTCGACCTCAACCAAAAATGCTAATCGGAAACGAATATGCAGTGCAAGCGAATGAGCTCGGTGCCGAGTGGGTGCGCGTCGCCGCGCGCGCATTCCCTGGAATCTTGACGGTCTCGAAGGCCAAGCGCGAGCGCAAGCGAGGCGCGCTGCTGCTCAATGGCAAGCGCTTGGTGGCAACGTGCGTGCGACTCGCGCCGGGCGATCGCATTCAGTACCAATCGACCGATGCGACGCTCAGCAATCCCAGCGGCGCGAGCGAGAAGCTCAGTCAGCAGCGACGCCAGTGCTTTGCAGTGTGTGTGAATCAGGGACTGCGAGTAGTCTACGAGAGCGAGGCGCTCGCTGTTGTCATCAAGCCAGGTACTCATACCAAGATACTCATAACACGCTCGCCTCCGTGTCTTTAAACCGCTGACTTGGTATTTAATGTGATTTCTGTTGCCGCTCAGCGGGCATTCATGTGAATGGCCGTGGTGCGCGCACAGTAGAGAACGCGCTCTCACACTTACTCTCCAGCCCAACGCCAGTATCAGCGTCTTCTTCGGGGGCGATTGCGCCGCGCGCCGTGCATCGCTTGGACGCTCGCGTGGGCGGCTTGCTCCTGGTCGCCAAGACTCGTGCGGCCGAGACGGCTCTCGCAGCACAATTTGAAGCCCACCAAGTGCTCAAGAAGTATCGCGCGATCGTCGTGGGCAAAGCGGACCCCACATCTCTTGCAGATGTTGTGCCCTCGAGTCATAGATCCTCGCGGGTGCCAAGCGATCGCGTGTCCTTTGTCAGTGCTCCGATTGGCGGGAAGCCCTCGTGCACTGCAATGCGAGTCGTGTCGTACTCGAGAAGGTGAGAGTTTGCTGTATGACACATCCGGTATGTGGCGTATTGTAGATTAATCATTGCTGTGGTATGTATCGTTGTGCACATGTAGTGAGCGCTATGCGTGGCTCACGACGGTAGATCTCTGGCCGCTCACGGGCCGCAAGCACCAGCTCCGCCTCCACATGGCGTACATCGGGCATCCCATCGCAGGCGACGACTTGTATCACGATCTCACACCAAGTGAATACCATAACGAGGACGAAGGAGACGAGGATGCCGTCGTTGCCAGCGACCAAGAAGACGAGGACGACAAAGCGGATGTGGTCCGCGGCCGTGGGATCTTTCTCTATGCGATTGGGATCAGTTTTGCCGACCGATTTGGAAACCAACGGAGCTTCGCCATCGACGAACCGCACAAGTTCGCACGCTTCCGCCACTTCTGCGCGTACAATTGGGAGAAACGAGCAATAACAGGCACAGCGCATGGGTAAAATGAATGAACTGCTTCCTATTGGTACTACTTGAAATGCGCTCTTTTCCCTACTTACTGCTACTCTCCCTCGTGAATGCAACTGTAACCAACTACTCGTACACTGGATCGCTACGCATTTGAAGTCATTTGAACAACATTCGGAATCGAGCTCGGTCATCCTTGCGTGTTTCAGGAGTGTTGTATTGTCTGCAGTGCCTGGAGAAGCTGCGACGCACTTGGTCGGCAGCGCGGGTCTGGGTGCAAGCATCCTTGAATGATCCACCGGGAACGATCGGGCACTGGCTGACAGAACGTGAGCTGCCCGTTGTATCGCGCAATGCTCGCTTTCGCCTCGTCGATCGTGCTCTTCTCGCTGCAAATCGGGTGCTTCCCCCAAAGCATGAGGCAGAACACGATGCCGACCATCCAGATATCAGCTTTTTCTGCAGTGCCTTGGCAGTCTCCGAAGTTTGGTCGGTAGCACTCGGGCGGCAGGTAGCGCAGCGTGCCGACTGAAGAAGACGAGATTGGCTCGTGCACGTCTCGAGCGAGATCAAAATCTGTGAGCTTGACACAGACATCCTTCGTGATCAAGATGTTCGACGGCTTCAGGTCGTAGTGCGCAATCTTTCGCTGGAATTCACAAACCAACAACCGTCAGCCGAACTCCGTGAATATAATGAAGTGCATCATGCGAGTGAACGCACCTCATTGTGCAGATACGACAGCGACGTCAGAAGCTGGAACAGAATGTTGAGAGCCGACTCTTCGTCAAAGTGTCCGTGCATCTGTATGACAAGAGAGGCATCGCGGTTCAGTTCACTTTACTATAGCTGTGCATGACCAAACAACTAATATACCTCAATCAGCTGCTGCAAGTCAGTCTCCACGCTATCCACAGTGAACGCGGTGTAGCACTGCTGCCGATACTCGATCAGATACGCTGTGTCGCCGACTTTCACGATGTTCGGGTGGTTTAGTTTCTGTAGTAATGCAAAAGCACGCACAAAGAGTCAGAAAATCAAGTTTTGGCAACACGAAGCAGCAGATATACTTACACTGTGGGTGAGGTGCTCTTGCTGGGCGTGCTTCACCGATGTGGACAACTTCAGCGCGCATGATCGCTTGTTGTCGGCGTAGTCAATGACATTCCAGACTTCGCCATTGCCTCCTTTGCCGAGGAGGCGGACAAGCAAAAATCGGTTTCCAAGGATCGGAAACTTGGAAAAGGTTGAATCTGCCATTCACAAACACAGAGCACTTAGACAATGAGCCACTTTCACCTACAGCAACATTGGATCGTGCCAAAACTTACTTTTTTCGAGGCGAGTCAGCATGATCTCTTGCTTGTGCTTCGTTTCGTCACGCTGTTCAGATAGAGAGGCAATAAATGATCAGAACAATGGTTGGCCTGATAAACATGACCCAAGCTGCTGAGACTTACACAAAATTCGCGGTAGACCTCGGCAAACTGCGCTCTTCTGGCTTTGTACCAAGATGCGTCTCCCTCTGCAATCCCCTGATGGTGTGAATACGTCAAACAGTCAAGTCAATTCATGATCACCGCCAATACCGCACTTGAAACTCGTCTTGTGAACCTTACCTCTTGGTAGGTAGAATCATGGAACTTCTTCTCGATCATGATGGCTGCTCTCCGTTTGCCAGGATGGAAGAAGATTCGTCTAGTACACCAGAGGTAAACAGTCAGTGACGAAATGGTAACAAGCAGACATCAGCAGGTACTCACGAGTCTCGCTCGTCAACAGTTCCCCACTGTGGCTCTCGCTGCTGCAGTGCGAAGTATCTGTGAAACACGCTCTCTTGGATCTCCCATCGAAGTTGCTACGCATGCAAAAAAGATACGCGCGAACAAAGAGTCGTGAGTGCAAGGTGAACATTTCCCCAGCAAGCACGCAGTAAAAGTGAAACGCACCTCCATGTCGTCTTCTTCAGTCTTCGTCGCCACGTACTGATAACGCTTGGGAAGCTGCAAGACGGTGTCTGCGAATGGGCTTTTGCGGTCGTTGTCGGAGTCGCTCTGGAGCAGGCTCGACCGGTTCGGCACCGTCATCGCGTTTGTCTCCGCGTCTTCTTGAATGGGGATCATCACCGGCGTGATTCGACCGAGGATCGAGAAGTCGCCTCCCTGCTGAGAATTGCTGATCTGTGCGCCAGCTGCCGCTTCAAGACCACATGACCGGTAGTTGGTAATGCTGCTTGGACGATACGACGCCAAGTTAGCGTCGCTTGTGACGGGTAGCGGGTATTCTTCAGCGATGGACGAGAACTCGATCTTCGGCACCAGCTGCGTGTTCGTAACCTCTCTGTGGCAGGTCGACGCCGTCACTGGACCAGGCACAAACTCCGGACTCACGTCCATCGACGAGTCATTGTACTGATGATCGACCGACGTGAACAATGTGACGCTTGGCTGCATGAATGTCGACCGGAAGATCTCGTCGTCCGCGTCGTCCAAGAGCTCGTCGTCATCGTCCATGTAGTCGCCGGGGGTTCGCCTTCCTACAAACAGACATCCGTTGCTACTGCCAGCATACACCTCGCCGGGAGTGTGGTGCAGTGCCGCAAATGCAGGAGTGGCCATCTCGCTTCACGGCTGCCAACCCGTTCGTTGATCACAGGTAGCAGCTGAAGAGCGGATGGACAGGCAAGCGAGCAGATCCGAGCGGTTGGGATGTGATGCCCGAATAGCTCTCAAGAAAAAAGAAAGCGTCCACGTGCGTGTTGGTTGCTCCCTTCCTTGCCTCGAGCGAGCCAGGTTTTTCTCGTGTGTATTAGAGCGACCGAGAGAGTTTCCTGTCGGTTGTCCACAAGCAGACGCACTCGGGCCGGCGGAATGGAATGCGGCGGTGGGCGACACCAACGGACACGCTCGCAAACTTGAACACTCGAGGATCACCAACAGGCGCGTAGTAGATAGGCGCGCGCTTCTCGGTTTCTTCTACGGCCTGTGGCGCCAACTAACAGTCGCGAGGGCGCTTCTTCGTGAATGCACCACCGCATGCAGCCCATCCTGCGGCCACTCACTGAAGCGCCATGCGCAAAAAGTCAGGGGGAGTGACCCGGCGAGAACAAAAGGCAACGAGTATGCATTGCGCAGAGACGAATGTTGCTGTCGCCCATCCTGTGCGTGCACCAAAGCAACCAGGAGTGATGGTCGCGCTGAAGCGGAACGGCAACTTTTCAGCTTCAAGCTCGCGCGAGCATAGTGAAATCAAGTCAAAGAGGCTCACGCGGAAGAACATCGAGCTAGCACATGACCTGAGAATTTTCCTCAGGTTGGATTTGTAACTCTTTGTATCTTTTGGCTACAAATGGTTACAAAAAGATACAAACAAATTTAAATTGCGTGTCAGAAACATTCGCATCTCATACAAACCTATTGTGTAATGTCATGGTTTGTGACGTCTTCCGCCACATCCTGCAAGTTATGTTGACAGTGTGCAAAAACAATACCGACAGCGCTCGTCCTGCCATCGAGAGCTTCTTGACGACATCCAAATCGTCAAGACATTGCGCACAAAGAGAGTCATGAACATCCGGTCTTACCCATGGCCTTGGCATATCCTGGAGCTATCTCGGTATGCATATGTCTGGGTGTTTTGTAGGCAAAAGAGCATAGTGCAGATGCTGGTGGTAGAAGCTGCTCCTTGAAAGAACAGTTTATCTCTCGCTTCGTGAACTGAGCTCGACATCTTTCGGTGCGACGCGATGTGCATGCTCATAAGCTCGATTCGGACAGTGAATGAGCTCGTTTCATTCATGCGGTTGGCGATTGGAAGCTCTTGACCTGCACGACATTCGAGCGCTCGATGCTCACCCATCTTGACTCGCTTCTTCCTGCAGCCTCTTGCCGGGGCTTTTGAGATTGTGTTTGAGGCACATACCGGAACGTGCGGCACAGTTTCACACGTGTCGTTTGGATGCAAATATATTGTTATCCCAGCTGGCTGGAGCGCCATACAAGACAGGCGTAACAGGCGATAGCACACTACCGGAATCCAGTCGATTCATCCGGTTACCAATCACACTGAGATGGCTATTCCCCGCTACCGAACGTATTCATGGAGCGTGACGTCGTGCAGCGCTGTCCAATGCGAGCGAATCAAGTGAATGAGTGGCTTACGAACACAGAGGCACTGTGGCCACTGCTGCGACGCGCTGAATGAGCGAGGCGATGTTGTCGTGTATCCATCCACCACTGAAACCAGCAGCAGCCATTGCGGAAGAGACAAGCAGACTTGTCTTGGCTCGAATCAAAATAAGCCCCTGCGCCTCTTCGGCACTCAGTGTGCCGAAATTTTGCACTGGACTCTGGAGCCATTTTTCGAGCAGATGTACGGAGTTTCAGCCAATCCGCGCACACGATCTTCGCGCTCTATGCTCTTTTTTTGCTCTTTCTTTTCTCTTGCGAAAAAGTCAGACTGCTTTGATGGCACTCAATGTGACTTTCAGAATGTGAAAGTCCAGACCAGAATACTTTTTCCAAGATGCACTATTGCTAATAGAATGTTTGGATAAATATCAAGTGTGATAAAATTCTGACAGGATAAAATGAGGTTCTGGACAGCGAAGCTGAAGAGCGAGCAAGCGTGGGACAGAGACCTGCCAGTTTGGTTTTTCTCACTTGTAAAAAAAAGCGAGTTGGTGGATTGGTCCGACACGCACTGCACAACGCAGCAGCGCTGTGCTACGGAGCATTGCTCGCAGTGGCATCGGCACTCGCCAATCCACCTCCACCACAGCACTCGCCAGTCACACACAGAGCAGCAGCAGCAATGACGGTCGCAGGATACCTTGTGCTCAACAACGTGCGCGCCGCGTACGTGGAGATCCACACAGGCGTGCTCATCTGCACGCCGCGTCTGCGCAAGAACCCGCCAGCGCCTCGACCGAGACCGACTCTGTTTGAGAGCTCCAATTGCGACGATGACGAAGAATTCGCTGCCACAAGTCGCCTTAGTAGCTCCTCGACCGGCAGCACTGCGACGACCATGAGCAGCTCCGATATCGGCGATGAGATGCTCGCAAAGGAAGAGCGTGATAGCGCACTGCCGCATCTCACACTGCGGCGCATGGAGAAGCAGCGCGATGCGACGACGACGACGTACAAGAAGACGATTCACAATGAGAATCACGAATATGAAGACAGCGACGAGGACGCGGATGAACCTGTGCCAGAGGACGAACCACCGATGACTGGCGGTGGCCGAGAGCGCGTCGTGCAGCTGAGCGGACACATCGTCGAAGTGATCGACAAAGAGGCCGAGTTCGACACGCCGTCGTACCCGTTTTCGTTCCAGGTGAACACCTACAAGCCCGCGAAGCGCGACGCTGACGGGAACAAGATCGGCCAGAGCGAGCTCGTCGACTCGCTGATCTTGTCTGCGATGGACGAGGCCGCGAAGGCGCTCTGGGTGAAACGCATCAGGCACTGGAATCGCTTCGGCTGGCGCGAAACGGAGTTTGTGCACGCGGACGACAACGATTTTTTCTATCTGCAGGCGAGGATGCTCTCGAATGAGAAGCGCCCAAGCAGCTACCACGCATATCCGAGCCAGCGGTCGTCCATCGCGTCCAGCTCGCTCGACGAAAGGGCGAGCACTTCCCAGCTTGTACCGTCAGGACGTCCCTCTCGAAGACGCTTCTACCGCGCGCCAGTCGGACTCAACGCCCTGGTGCCGTCAATTTGATACGGCAATTCAGCATTAATCGCATGAGCAACCAAGTGAGTCGGCAGTCCGAAGTTTTGAGTGGAAGCTATGCATTGTGAAGCCAATATAAGTTATTACTATTTTGCAGTAGAAGGAAAACGAGCTCTTCGTGAACCATGCCATCCTCCCTCTAAGCCTCTGCATCTTGCCGTGCAACCCGGACTGACAGACGATGCGACCTCATACATTACCGTGGGTAAACAATATGTTGTCGTATTGGCATGCAGCTTGCTCTATATAATTTCTCTGACTTTCGGATGCACAAACACACGTCAATTACCAATAACCAGCTCCATCCATCCAGCGTAACTCACCTGATCTCAAGCAGTTCCCCCTGCTTCTTCTCACAGGTGCACAGTGTCAGACTCGGAGTCGCCAGGGAGCAGCCGTGCGTTGGACTTGGTGGTCGACGTCGTAGACGACATGTCGGGCACGGTGTCGTCCTCGCCGTGTGGCGTGTTCAATTTGGCGAGGCGCAGGCGGTCGCGGCGCGCCTTGATCGTCTTTGCGCGCGGCTGGCGCAGCGCAGTTCCGCACACGCGGCAGAAGTTCGCGTCCTCCTGGTGCATCCGCCGGAAGCAGCGCGGACATTCGACGGTCTCAGTGAGCGTGTCCAGCGACCCCGATTGGTTGAGCACGAGCGGGCACGCGATGATGCCGTAGCCCACAAACATGACGATGGTCGCGAGCATGCGGCCGAGGATCGTCTGCGGTGAGATGTCACCGTATCCGACCGT
Source organism: Globisporangium barbulae (assembly GCA_023337805.1). Classification (NCBI taxonomy): domain Eukaryota; phylum Oomycota; class Peronosporomycetes; order Pythiales; family Pythiaceae; genus Globisporangium; species Globisporangium barbulae. The sequence continues at coordinate 15,691 of JAADXK010000323.1, forward strand.
CGTGATCGTGACCACGGCCCAGTAGAGACTGATCGGGATATTCGAGAAGTCGTTGCGGTCACCCTCGATCAGGTACATCGCGCAGCCAATCACGAGGATGAGCGTGAAGAGCCCCACGAGGAACACGAGGATACGGCGCTTGTTCGACTGGATGTTGTCGCTCAGCGCTGCGCTCGCATCCACGAAACGCGCGAGTCGGAGGATGCGGAACACGCGCATCACGCGGAAGATTCGCAGTACGGCCAGGTGCATGAGCGGGCGAGCCGATGGGATGAAGAGCCCTGTATATATGTGTCAATAACCAATGCTTAGAAGCCACAGTGGCGAATGCAAAAGAGACCTCGAGAAAAGTAAGTTATTCGTACCGAGATACGACGGAACCAGAGCGCAGAGGTCCACGACGCCCAGCATGCTGAGCATGAACTTTCGCGGCTTCCGCAAGCAAGCGACACGGAGCGCGTACTCGATCGAGAACACGACCGTGAAGAAGATTTCCAGCAAGAGCAGGTACTGACCAATGTCCTCTCTGTGCAGTCAGAACATTTTACACGCACACATATGGTCAGAAAGCGCATGAGCACATGCTACTGACATGGAATGTGGTTCGAACCTGATGGCTTTGACGCTGTCCAGCACGGCTGATCATTCGAACGCACACACATCACATAACGCAATTTAGTGACCACGTTGACACAAGGCATGTAGCCAAACACCATGAACGTACCGCATGCGATACTGAGCGACACCATGATCAGCAGAATGAGCGCGACGCGCTGTCCCGTCGGCGTGGTGCTCTGGAACAGAATCTGGTACGAGTGCTCCCAGTTCGGCTTCGGTCCGCCCTGGATTTCGCGATCGATCGCGATGCCGTTCACGCGGAAGCGCGCGTCGGTCGCAGCGTCGCCGTGGTTCATCGCGCGTGGCTTGCCCTCGGAGTCGTACAAGTCGTTCTCGTTGTCAAAGGCCTCGTCGTCATGGTACGGGTTCAGGTCGATGTCTGCCACGGGGATGCGCCGCTGGTGCCCAGTGGCGCCGCCAGTACCCTCGCGGTGGTGCGCCTTGCGGTCGCGGCGCGGGCTCAGCCCCGAGATCGCGTTGTCGGGCGCGAACTCGCTTGGACTGATGTCCACGACGCTTGACACCTCCACGGCCTCGTACCGCTCCTTGCTCTTCTCGTCCTTCATGTGCAGCATTACGAGCCGTCGCTTTTTGAACTCGCACGTGTCAACTTGGGCGGGCAGATTTGTCCCGAAAATTCCGCATTGTTTTTGTTAGAAAACGGGAAAGTTTTTTCAATTGGATGAAACTTGAAATATAAAAGAAAACAAGTTGTACGCATATGATTGGTGAAAAATATATGACCGTCATTCTGAAGCTACTTCAACTTGCAACGATTGCGTTGCCCAGTCCGCGCTCGCCCTGACGAAGCAGTCATTTTTAGATCGCAGCGGCAGTGGAGACGGCGATTCAAGTGGCGCAGTACAAGCATCGAGGCACAACGACTGTGGCGGAAAGAGAGAGACATGCAGAGCGACGACGTGTTCGAGGACTTTGCGTCGAACGACAGCTTCGGGAGCGACGTTGGCGACGACGACGACGATGACGCGTTCAGTGACGAGCAGATCGCGAACGTACTGGACCTCATGACTGAAGGCTCCATGACTCGACTCAACGTTGTGTTTCTGGAAGATTCAAGCGAGCGCGTGCATGGCCATCGCGCTGTTGCAGCTGCGGGCTCGGACGGCGTCAAGACTGAGGACGAGGCGGAAAGCGGTAGAGTAACGAGCCAAATGCGACCGGTTTCGCTCATATCAAACGACAGAGACGCACATGAGAGCCAAGATGAACAGCTACCATCCCCAGCTACTTCGTGTGAGCCGTCGATGCTTAGTTTATTGGAAGAGCTGTTCCCTTCGCCTCGACCATCAGCCGACGTGATCGGGGCGCCATTTTCTGCGATAGTGGTTGACTCTCCTGTTGATCGTATCGAAGAACCAGAAGAGAGCCAAATAATAAGCGGTAAAGATGAAGAAGGCACACATGACGAACAAGACGCGGATCGCTCCGACAAGCAACCGGAGTGGATGCGAGCCTTGCTCGATGACATGTACGCAGCGTCAACGGTAGCACCACGTCTGACTACGATCAGTGAAGTGGCGATGGAAAACTCATTCGATGAGAGGCAAACCTCTTACTCCAGCCAGCATCAAAGCGCGTCAGCACAAGCAACTCCAAAGAAGCATCCGTCGTGGATGAGCTTGCTTGAAGAAATGTATCCGATTTCAGTGGAGCCACAGCTCGCGAAGACAAGCTCGAGCGAAGAATCTGGACGCAGCACGACACCTGAGTCTTCAACATTCCGTGAAGATGCACAAGTCGGATCAAATCTCGTGGATCAGCAGGTACAAGAACTTACTGGCAAATACTCACCACAAGCAATTCAGACATCTCTTCAGCTCGACACGACCCAGTCGCCAGCGAGATACCAGTATGGGACGTCATCGATTTCCTCATCATTAGATGGCAATCTCAGTTGCTCGTCACTGACCTGGGGCAAATTTACTCCGGACAAAATGCCTGTGCGTCACGACGCCGAGTCCTTGGTTCTCGTCGCAACCAGTAGCAAACTGCAGGCGAAGACCAGCAAGAGATTGTGCTATGTGCCACTACTTCGATCCCAGAAGCGGCGCGTGAGGTCCAAAGTCATCACCCCAGCAGAAGCCGAGCTCACGTTTCGACCGAAGATCAACACCCACTTCCTCAAGAAAGTTCTTCTTTCAGTTGCTTGTGTACTATGTACTATAGCTGTAAGTCACTCATACTGCTGTGTTGCGCTTTTCGACCGTGTTGAAACAGGCGGTTGCGCTCACGACGGAAAACACCTGGGGTGGCGTTCTCGCGCCGAATGGAGCACGACATTCACCAGCGCCAGGAACGGAAGCTCGAGCGAGAGCAGGCAAAAGAAGAGAAACAGAAGACCGACGAAGGTGATCAAGTGAAAACAAGGTCTCTGATTGCAAAGGGCTCGGCGCGAATTCTTCAACGGAATGGACTCTGGGAAGAATCGCTGGAAAGTCGTCTGAAGCGACTCATGCGCGGCCAATCGGAAGCGAAGTCGCAGCAGAAACCCAGTGAAAAGCGTAGAGCGCGACGTCAGAAGCGAAGGCAGCGAGCAGAAGCCCTAGCATCCCAAGCATGTGAGTCGCTCTACCAGCGAGGTGTTGAAAAGAAGCGCCGAGACCAGAAACGCCAGCAAGAGATTGCAAAGTCTCTTCAGAGGACTAGCGCTCGCCCGAAGATGAACTTGCAGTCGCAGCTTGTCATGAGGAAGAAGCTCCGAGACGAGCTTGAGCTCGTATGCGGTAGTCGTCGACAATGCGAGCAGCCGTTGTGTGCTGAAGAAATTTTGCAACCCAAACAGATCACGTTTGTGGAGTTCTCATGTGCGCTTCTCTACTTCGGCCTCGTCCCGGCATTGGAAACTCCATGGAGAGGTGACGAAAAAGTTACGCTCCTCTGGTATGCGTGGCGAACTTTTGTGAAGGAGAGTGAAGGAGCGCAAGACCAAGAGCAGGCGATGCCCATGAGCGCTCTAGAAAGCATCCTCAGCTCTGTGATGCTCAATGGCGAGATTGCCGTCGGCATTCAGGAGCAACGTGAAGACAAGAAAGCGAAGCGAGAGTTGTTTCAAGTACTTCGAATCAACTACCTGTCTCGGAAGCGCACTCAAACGCTTGAGATTCAAAAGATGTATAGCTCAAGCCCGAAGTCAGTCCAGCATGCTCGTAGCAAAGTACAGGGACCTCCGAAGCAGATCAGCTCAACGCGTCGACTCCCAAAGTACAACCTCCACGGCAAGCCTGTTACAGTAGGCAAGGATGAGCATGATCCACTTTCGCAGCGTCAGCGGGTAGCAGAGGCGAAGGTGAACCAGTTGAGGCGCCAGAAAGAAGAGCAAGAAGTCGCCGAATGCACATTTCAGCCACGAATCACAAGCAACCGATCTCAGAGTTCGGAATGGAGCTGCGACCTCCGTTTGCTGAGTGTGTATGGGCGGCAGTACAAGGCAGCGAGCGCAACGAAAACGACGTTCGACCGACTCTACAGCGACGCCTTCCAGCGCCAGAACAACGTGCTCGAGAAGTACTTCCAGGCGAAGCTCGAAGAAGAAGAGCAAGTCAAGAAAGAAGCCGCAATCTCGCCTACTTTCGTCAGCGGACTCACGGTTGACGAGCGATTGCACAACTTGCAGGCGGCACTGGCAAACAACCCACTCCCGGTGAACTACTACAAGAAAATCGACGCAATGCGGTCTGCGGCTGAGATGAAGGTGCAAGAGAACCAAGCAAAAGCTCAGCGGCTGCTCCCCGTACAGTTCCAGAAGTCCGAGGATGGCCGAACAATCGTGGTTCCATTTCAATTCGCGACCGACATGCGCGCGTCGCAGCTTCCAGCCCGTCGAGGTGTACTCGACAAGGAGCTAAAGAAGAAAACTTGTTCGCTCGTGCACAGCGCCATGAACAAGCTGCGCGAGGCAGAGATCCGCCCAGAGCTTGAGACTGACGCCACTGAACATCACGAAGGACAGCAAGTTGAAGATGCAGACTTCTGCCTGGATGTCCACCTGTCGCCAACTCAAATCCGGCACCTCTACTTTAATGCCAGTGATGATCCGACCGAAGTGAGTGCAGCATTTGCAAATAGGCACGGACTGCACAAGGAGCAAGAGGTGTGTTTGATCGGCGTCATTGAGGCGAACCTAGAAAAGTTCCTCGATCTCCAGTTCTAGTTTTGTTAGCGGACTCGGCGGCACTTTGATCGTCAGGTACCGGTGGCTCTTGTCAGTCGTCAAGTCCATGAGCTCGATCACCACCGTGTCAATCGCCACAAACGGGTCAATCGAGCGCTCTCTTGACCGCAGCAGCGCGTCAATGTCGTCATTCCGGTACAGTCCAAAGTGGTTGGTGGATTTGATTCGACAGCGGAACCGGTGGTCTGAGTATGAAGAACCGGCATGATCAGCTCAATGGTCTCACCAGGAGCATTCCATGGACGATTAGTAAGATAATGCCCACCTGAGCAGTCTAGTCCGAGTGTCACGCTCAGCGGGATCGGCTTGGCTTGCCGGGGTTTGATCTGTTCATACGAGCGCAGCACAACGTCAAGCAGACACGTTCCTCAGTACATGCACCCCAAGGAGTCAGAGAGAACAATAACAGCTACAATTGCTCGTACTAGAATATCTGGACTCGAGAAGAGCTCGTGCAGTGCAAAGTACGAGTCCGAGCCGCTGAGTGTGCGGCTGCAGCCCCGCATGATGCGGTCCGTCACTTCCAGGTACGTCTCCGGCTGCTCGACGTGGCGAGAGACGATGCGTTTGACAGCGGCGACGAAGGCCTCGGTGCGGTGATCGCCCACGAAGCAGACGCCGTTGAGCATGATCTCTTCGCGGCTCGCATCGCGGAACGCCTGCGCCGTGTCGACGTCGCAGTGCACGGGCAGCGGGATGCGTGTCAGCCGCTTGCTGTGCGTGTTCACGGCGTCGACGTAGTCGGCGCGCCGCCCAGAGCGCGTGATGCGCCGTACCAACACGGCGAGCTTGGTGTCCAGCACGCGAGTCCAGAGCTTCTGCTGTTGCTCAGAACCGCCGTCACCGAAGTCGTGATCATCGGACACAGCTGTCGGCGGGCGGGACTCGTCCTCGTGCGCAGCTGACGACGGTATGGAATCGCCCTTCAGAGTGGCAGCACTGGCACCTGCGTGCGCGGATTCAGGCTGCGTGGCCATCGTGCTCGCTGCGCTATCGTGTCCGCGGCGAGTCGTGCACGTGTCGGAAGCAGTCGTGTTCACGGCCTGTGTATCATAGCGCGCCCCTTCAACTTGGGGATAAAAAGATTGCATTTGTTTACGAGGAGCCCCGCCTCATGTTCCCTCCACGACGACGCAAATGGGCAGATAGGCGGTCATGTGCAATGGCCTGGACCGTCTGTCGCGAGGCGATCGCGAACGTCAACTCGCCCGACGAGGTCGCTCACGTGCGGATCCCCACAGACGCTGGCGACGACGACGCGGGCGAAAAAGACATGCGCCATTATCGCAATGGACCGCGCCAAGAACGCGATCTTTTCCTTCATGGGCAATGGATGGGGGATGTTGGCTCGTTCGTTTGTCCAGGATTAAATAGCTCAGATGACTTTATCTCATTGTACTTTGGGGGGGTTGGCTGTGGATATTACGGTCCACAGCATATTTACCTGACTTCTCCGTCTTCTTCTCCTTCACTTCAACTGCACTCACTCACTCACACGCGCCACCACAGATCGATCACTTGTTACGCCATTCTCACCCTCCTCCTCCTCTCTCTTAAATACCGGCCACGCGTCGCCACTTTCTTCACCCGATGACGGCAAAGCGCTCGCTCTGCGTGAGCAGCGGCAGCTTGGCGTCTGCGTAGCTCTCCTCGGGGTGCGTCGCGTCGTAGATGTTGACGTAGTAGCCTTCCATAATGGGCAGCCCCCAGACAACCTTGCGCCACTGGAAGCGGCCGTCGTTCGGCTCGTGCCGCGCGATCACCGTCGGCTCGTTCCACGTGACGTTGCACACGTCGATGCGCACGAACTCAACCGACTTGTCCAGCACTTCCCAGAGCACGTCGGCCGGCTGACCGCGCACCCAGCCGCTGAAGAAAATCTTGGACGCGCTCGGAGACGTGATGCGTAGCCGGCTATTGCGAGTCTGGCGGCTGTTGCTGTGACTGTTGCTACTGCTGCTATTGTTGCTATTGCTGATGCCGCTGGCGGCGCTCTCGCTGCGTGTGCGTCGTCTCCGGCTGCGCAAGTTGCGGCTGTTCGATCTTCTCCGCCCGCTAACACGCACGGCCGGGAGCGCGGACGGGTACGTCGCCGTCATGGCGTCTTCTTCACCATTCGCTCGACTCGTACTACCACCTGTGATGCGATTTAAAATCGGCAGCGTGTTGGTCGAGGCCGCGCGCGCGAGTGAGGCCACGTCCTTGGCGTGCGCGAGATCCGGGAACGCATCACGCGCCTCCTCGTGCTCCGTGTCGTCATCGTAGTCGCAGCCGGCGCCGCCGTCGAGCATGAAGAGGCTGCGGCGCTGCGTCTCGCGGACGGCCGCGCGCTCGTCCCTACTTGGCTTGAGCATGGTCTCGTCGTCGTCGTCGTACTCCTCCACGTCGCTCTCGTCGTCGCCCTCGTCGTCGCTGTCGGTTGTGTCCCACGTGGACGAGAGTGAGCGGCACCGGGTCGAGCCCTGCGTGGGCATGGACGGCGCGGACGCCGCGCGTATTTTCTTGGCCTCCTCGACTGCGATCGCCAGCTCGCGCCGCGCGGACGTGAGCTCCTGGATCGTGAGCTCCACGAGCGCCTTGAACTGGTCCTCGACGGGCGCCCTGGCCTTCCCCGCGAGCGCAGCCGCGGATGCCGCTGCGGCAGTGGACGACGCGGCCTTGTGCGTCCAGTACTTCATGTTCATACTGTCGGCTGCACCTGCTTGTTGCTGCTGGACACCACCTGCCTGCATCTACTGGATCTGTCTATTTCGGATCTGTGCTTGCTGCGGACAGACGTGCGGACACTTGCTTGTGTCTGCAATGCGGTCGCGCGGCACGCAAGGGACTCGGGATTGTTGCTCGCTCGTTTGCTCGCAATCGCGATGTGAGGAGGGGGCAAGCAAGCAGGCAGCAAGCACAAGCAAGTTGTCGGACGGACCAGATCTTCCTCTGTGTGCGTGCCGGCCTCCTCGCTCCGTCTGCCACAGTCGTTCGCGTTGGCAATAACGTTCCAAATTCCCCCCTTGTCCTCTGTTCCGCGGGCCTTCAACTCGGAGCCCTTGGGTTGCTCCCCACAGTATCGAATGCTGAACACATGCGGGCCTTTCTCTCGCACGTGACGCTGCGTTTTTCTGTTCCCGCCGCATACAAAACCCAAGTGGTAAAAAAGAAAGACCCCGCGACCCACAACCAAACGCACGCACGCAACTTGTTTTCGCCCGCGAAGTATTCATTGACAGAGGTCTGGGCCTCCAGAAATCAATACTCAGCAAGCGTGACTCGAAGCGCAAGGCTAGCAGCAGTTGATGTATAGGCTCAACTGTACCGTGGTGTACCAATATTGCATTTCTAACGTCTATCATACTATCTACGCACAGCCGTATGCTAACCAGGCGAGAGAGTGGGACGCGCAGCCTGTGACGCCCGTGCCTTGCGCTCTCTCTTCTCGTCCAAAGCGTTTGTGGCGTCAAACGAGCTTGATGCCATCTTCTGGAGAGCCACCACATAGCTAGCATGCTTTCGGGGTAACGACGCAATTGCGAAGGGTTGTGCGACAGCGGCGGGGCAGGTCCTCCTGCCCTCCTCGTTTCTGCCAGTTTTGCGTGTGGGGGGATTTGTGGCTGAGCGAAATGGAAGTCCCCAACTTTTTGATCACTCGAATCGAAGAACAACCACGAATTTCAAAAATCTCCAAACATTTTGCATACAAACAGTCCGTCAAATCATCAGGAGAGCCACATATCGAAGGATCGCTTAAGCGCTCCCACTTTTTCGATGCGTGCTCTAATGAAGACCCCGAACAACTTGCAAAATGTATGTCAATTGACTTTCAACAACCTCTCATAATTGATATCGCTTTTCAAAGCCTGTGGCGACTGTCGTGGCGTGCCCAACTGTCTCGGCTGCTGCTGCTCTTGTTTGCAATGGGGAGACGGCCCGTCCGTCGACCACCTTGGCCCGAAAACGGATCCGCGGAATAAGAAGGCGGATAAGAAAGAGGCGGCAGCGTACCGTACGTGCGTATGTACGCACTCGGCCGCCAGCATCGCACGACCAAACAAACGCAAGCCAAACACGCGCAAACAAGCTCGAGGTCTGCGTGTGTTGACTCGCAAGCACATGTGAAACTTGTGGACCAAAGTCAAATCAACAACAGTGGAGTGAAGAAATCATATTCTGCAACAAGGATTCAGCAGCAGAAAATGTTCCCCAAGCACGGAGACTCGTCTGCCTCTTGAGTTTGCCGCTCCATGCCGAAGTGATAATAAACGCATTGGATTGAATATGGAGCGTGCTTGCGCGAGGGTTCGTGCGCGTGCATAACTTTACCACTCGAGCAGGCTCTTGCGCAGAAAGCCGCACTGCTTGCTGCTGTCATGCGCGCTGACCACTCGGTACAACTCCACTCATTCGAACGCCATCTGCGCGCGCCTGGCCACATGGCTCCAGCCGGCAAATGGAAACGGACGCGAGCCGCTTTCTCTTTGGTGGCGCCACACCACCGCCGCCCAAATATTTTAAGTCTGTGTTCTTTGTTCTGCCATTAGAAAAAAATATCCTGGCGCGAACCCATGCGCGTTGGTAGAAGCAACAGCCTGAGCTGTCGCCAGTGAGTGAGTTGGTCACGCGTCGCCAGTCTTCGTTTGCATTCGTTGCACAACATCGCAAGACCAAGCAAGCAATTATATGCGCGTCTTCTGTAAAATGAAAAACAGGTCACTCGCTTCGGCAACAGCACAAAAAGTTGTGGCGCGGTTCCCTTTTGGCTTCGCGGTGCCACTCGCTGCCCACATGCGCGACGGTTCGCGCGCCTCCTCTGTCTCAACGCTCCAGTTCAGTTTGGCCGTCCCATCCTCCTTTGTTTCCCATAATGAAAGTGCAAGCAGCAATCACTCTTCTTCTGGCAAATGGAACACGTCAGCAGGATCGCAAGCCGCCTTTTATGGCTTGCGAGCCAAAATTTGCACCGTGTACACCGATTTTGTACTGTACAAGTGGGTTCGGATGGTCCAAATTTGCGCGCGCCTGCTTTAGCTGGCCGCCAATGCTGAACCGATGTGCAGCGAGTGCAACATTCAATCCAACGCAGCGTGCGTCCTAAAAAATAGGCATCACATGCAACATGGCCCGCACGTGCAGAAGCGCACACCCTTTCGAGCCGCATCCGTAGAAGATCGCGTTTCCCGGTACGCATGCGATTGCGGATGATGGCTGGCTCGGACGCCCAGCAGTTCGATAAGCCCACTGGCCCGCTCTCTTGTCGACGTTGGCCAGCACCAGTCGCACCACCGTGGTCTCAGCGCCCATTCGCTTGCCTTCTCTTGTGTTCGCCACGGAAGGACGTGCCACCTGCTGGCACTGATTCGGTTCTGAAGACAGCGTCAGAGAGCATCAGCACTCTTCGTCATCCACCGCGGTTGATCAGCATCATGACGCAGATTCACGCAAGCACTGGCCGAAAACTCATTCGCGCTCACCTGCATGATCCGGTGGGTGAATCATGGGGTCCACTCAGACTGCAAGGCACAAATTGGTGTGGAACACCCTATTTGCAATCCGACTAGCGATTGTAGCCATGTTTTCTAATGCATGCGGAATAAATGACCATGACTGCCTATGAGTTAAATGTGCAGGAAGATTGAGGGACGACGACGGTCACATGACGCTTCTTCTATTTGGGCTCCCACAAAGCAAGTCTGTGTACTTTGCTCCAACGCCATCGAATATCATGGCAACTTCCTTTCAAGCCACATTTATAGAAGTTGAAGCGCACGCACGTGGGGAAGCGTGTGTTCGCAGAATCGTGACGCCAGCACGCAATAATATTCGGACTGACGCCACTCGTGGGTAGCGACGTCTCAGACCGCAGAGGAATCATTCGTCCCCTTCGCGGATGCTCAACACAGGAGGATGAACGGTTGCCTTGCAAACAGAAATTCACGGTCTGGTGGCACTGGTGAAGCTTGTGGTCAGTAAAATTCGAACGCACCAGCAGCTTTTGCTTCGAAGACTCTCTCACACACATTATTCTCACATGGGTCACATTATATAACATAATAATACTGAAGCCACGAAAATCTCGTCCAAAAATAATAGTGATCCACTGCTGCAGTAGTACAATCACACCTCCCATAGTAAATAGCAAAAACCACCCAAAATGACCAACACAGATTTTGGAAATATAAAGGCATTGATGTAGATTTTTACCGGCAGTGCGATTGATACTTGTTGCTCTGCAATCGCCAACGGTAAAGTAAAACTAAACAATCATCTGCCGGACGGAGTATGGGCTAAGGCGAAGCTTCTCGACGCTTTGAACTAGCTCATAGAATCCCTTGTCAAGAATGCCTGTGTGTCGCCAGCAGTTTTCAATGGTGCTGCTTGATACAGACTCCCACGCTTGCTGTGTCCAACGCATGGCGATGAGAGCATCTACATGACAGTGACGCGGTCTTGCTAGTGATGTTCGCTTCTCCGAGCTCCGTAGCACTCTCCAGCAGATAGTCGAGCTTGTCGACGTAGTGGGCGTTTTTCAGCTCGTTTATTTTGGCCTTGAATGAACGAATAATCCTGGCGTCTTGAGGTTGGAGGTGCGCAGTGGTGTTGGGCGGCAGCATCTGAACTTAAACGTTCGAGAGTTACTACTCAACTCGATGGCAGGATGCACTATCTAGCAAGAGAAGAACCTTGCGGTTTTCACCCCGCGTTGTTATGTTGAGCTTCTCTATCCAGTGAAGGAATAGCTGAGTGTTCATCCACCCCTTCGGCTCGCTGGCGTATTTCAGCCCAAGTTCTTCTCCGGCCTCACCCCTAAAGCGCCATGGTTGACGCGCGATGCCAACAAAGAGCAGCGAGACCGTGTATGAGTCGCCTGCGTTGCTGGCGACGGCGATTGTCAGGCGTTTCTTCACATGCTTTCGACCAGAGGAGCTGTCTTTAGAGACAGAGGTTGTTGGGATAGTGCAATAGAAAAAAGCAGTCTCATCCATGTTAAACATGTCTCTTTTGTTGAAGCTGCTAGTTATGCTTTTCAAAGCCGCTCACTCGCATTCAGTCACGCTCGAGTCAGCAGACGCTGCTTCCTCATTATGACGTCGTGACTTGCGTCCGTGGCGCCGCTGCAAATTCTGAAGCCAATCGGTCAAAACCGTCATTTTAGAAAGTGCGGTGCTCGCAAACGCAACATTGTCTTGCAAAATGATGGCGCGAATCTTCTTCGTCTTTGCCCGGATTGTTGCTTGGGTTACGAGCGGCAACTTTAAACGCTCACATCGCTCGCTCCATCACACAAGCTCGGCCTCTAGACAAAAAGACGTCACTGGTTGGCTGGTTTTGGAGTCTGGGTTGCCAGCGCTTGGACGTACTGTGCACTTAAGAAGTACGGATATGGTCGACGGTGAAGGGGCTTGAGGCAGGGAGAAGGCAGTGCGCGCCCACTCGTTCAGCGCTGCCAGCGACATCTCTGGGTGCACATGGTGGCGCTTGCGCAGCTTCAGCTTCTGTGCGCTTGCCAGGCAACACGGATCGTCTTTTTCCGCATCCACGCGTCTTCTTCGTCGTGCTTTTGTTTTTGTTTTGGCACCCAGTCAACGTGCGCCGCGTGCAATTTTGAATCACAGTTGAGTGATTGTAATAAAATGCTGAATTACCGGTAACAGATAATCTGTTTTATTAACTACCGAAATACCTTACTTATATCCGACAGCCATGTCATGCTAGGATTAGGTTTATTTGTTACCTGTCAAAATAAATGTCATATAAAATTTCACAGGAAGGCTATCGGGTTGAGTTTTTACGAAGCAATCAAAGCGTCCAAACCACAAGCGAACACTTTTGATTTGAGTGTATTGTGTATGTTGCTATAAACACCGTGTATATGCGCTCATACTAATACTAGCAATGCAGTTCCAACGTCGAATGTGTTGTCAGTCAGAGCGGTTAAGGATTTATTCTAAATTTTGGCTCCAGAATTTGAAGTGGTCGCAAACAATTTTAGGATTTCGTTTCGAAGCGGTGACCAAATGCAAGTTTACCGGCATCCTTCGCTTATAACTCCCTGTGGGAGGACAAAAAGCATATGTTTCTGCTGGACACAAAAAAGAGCATAAACCAAAACCATGTGCTTTTGACTGAAATATATTTTGAAAAACAATTCACGCGTTATATAACGA
>JAADXK010000324.1:0-28600 GCA_023337805.1 Globisporangium barbulae
GCTGAGAATGATTGTAGATGATCATCAATCCATACGTACATAACCTCGTTTATGAGGTTATATTTTTTATAAGAGTCATCTTATAAGGCACACAATCGGTTTGAGGACCAAACGTGTCGCTTATAAAGAGGGGTGACTGTATCATTTTTGTACCGTGGTTACACCTAACCAGATAACCAATACCCAGGAGGCTACAAAGCAAAAAATTGTGACAAAAGTGGAGCGGGTGTTTTTGTGGGCCACACCGGGTAGAGCTGCTTGCTGCATGCATGTGGTGGAGCGAGCACCAAGCCAAACGCCAAAGCGACGTCGCGGGAGGTTGCGTAATTGAAGTCCCGCATCGCAGCGCAGGACTGCCGACGCCCGCCCCTCCAGCACCAGAGCATTCGTATACCTCCCCTCCTTCGTCGCATACTGCTTTGAGCAATGGTACATGCTGCTGTGTACTATGGCGCTCTGCACGCGCATGGGACTCACCGTGCTAACCGATCTTTCTTGCTGTCTGTGCACGATCAACTGCAGTTCCGCCTGCGCTCGCTGAAGTTCTCGAACGCGGCGTTCCGCAACTCGGTCGCGGTGACTGCCGCTGCTGCGCTCGGTGTCGCATGCGGTAACAGTGGCGGCTCGCAGCGGAGCAGCCCCGCGTTTGCTGAAGCCTCGGCCGACGCGAACGAGTCCGTGACGCACACGAAAGACAACGTGTGGTACCCGAACACGACCACCAAGCACTGGCACTTCTACAAGGGCAAGATGAACCCGAACTCGGCCAAATCGCTCAAGCTTTTCAAGTGCGCGGACACGCCGATCGCCGACGAGATCGCCGCGTATCTCGGCGTCTCGCTCAACAAGATGGAAGGTGCGCGTGTGCAAAGCTGAAGCTGTTTGTGTCATGTTTCTGTCCTGTATGTGCTCAGTTATCGAATGATTTGCGCTCAATAGTGAAACGATTTGCGGATGGCGAGACGAGTATCCTGGTGGACGACGGTGTGCGTGGCAAGCGCGTGTACATTGTCTGCTCCACGACCACAGTCGACAGGTACTTTTTTGTGCTTTGCTGTGTATGTGAATTCATTTTCTGGGTATCCAAAGCGCTGACATAATAATATGATTGCAGATTGATGGAGCTGTTGCTCTCGATCTCGGCGATGCGCCGGTCGTCCGCGAAGAGCATCACTGCTGTGATCCCGTTCTATGGCTACGCGCGCCAAGACCGAATGCACAAGGGTCGCGAGCCAGTGGCAGCTGCTGTGAGTTACTGCTTTGAGCTGCTCAAGATTGACATTTTAGATCACTGACGTGTCTTGCTCTGTTCTATAGGACATCGCGCGCATGCTCGAAGTCATGGGCGTGGACCACGTGGTGACGGTGGACCTCCATAGTGCGCAGGTTGAAGGCTTCTTCAAGCCTCAGATCCCGGTGAGTAGTCTAATATTTATTCTGCCATTTCCCGTGGTGTGTAACTAACATCGATGCTGTGATCGCACGTTTCTACTTCTAGGTCGACAACCTGCAGGCTTTCCCAGTCGGCTCGATCTATTTCTCCGAGATGCAGCTCACGAACCCGATCGTGATCGCACCGCACTCGTCTGCTGTGAACCGCGCCGTGCTCTTCCGCGACATCCTCTCGAGAAGCATCGACGAGGCCGTGCCGCTCGCGTTCGTCGTGCGCAAGCACCACATCGACAAGTCCCGCCCGGGTGAGCTCGTGGGTAATGTCGCCGGCAAGGACTGCATCATCGTCGACAACCTCGTGGACACGGGCTCGACGCTCACGAAGACCGCGAAGGTGCTCAAGAGCCACGGTGCCAAGAGCGTTCTGGCCTTCTGCGTGCACGGCCGCTTCTCGTCTGAGGTGCGTATTGAGCTTGAGTATTGAATGACTGTATTGATCGGACTTGACTAAGCATTTGGATCTTGCTTGTTCCACTTGTAGTCGGCCAAGAAGATCGAGGAGTGCCAGGAGCTGGACCTGCTCGTGACGACGAACACGATCCCGACGAAGATGGCGAAGAGCTCAAAGATCGTGACGCTTTCGGTCGCGCCTTTCATCGCCGAAGTGATCTCATGCATCCACACAAAGAGCTCGATCATCCAGGTCACGAAGACCAAGTAAGACAGCAAACGCTCTTTCCAATGTTCCGCATTGTCATAAAGTAGACACTATTGGAAAACACTCGCTCGTATCCACCCACATTCCTCACATATCGAACTCCATTTCCAATTTTATGAATCCATGTGAAAGGGGAAAATGTAGCCATTTATAGATCTGCTGGCTGGCTGACGGTGATAGAGCCTGGAAGCGGGCGGCATCGATACGCCTGTGTCTCTTCGCAATAGAAGAAGCGCGGGAGCTCCTGCAAGTAAAGGCTGCATCTATCGTACGCTGCCATCAGCGAGACGTCCATTCGCCAACATGAGTCTGAGTCGCAATCCTCCGCCGCGGGTACGTTCTGTAGCTCCTCAAGCTCATCGCCATGGTCATCACCACGCTAACAGTGCTGCTCTATGATATGTGGACATTCTCATGCGCTCGCTCTCTATCACAGGCGGCTGGAAAGATGCTGGACCCGAAGCTCTTCGACAACTCGGCGAGCTGCATGAGCTTTGAGACGCGACCCGTGACGCCCGAGGAAGTGCGGCGGTACCGCAAGTCGTACTTCGCCGAGCCCGGCTCGCGCATCGCGCACCCGGGACTCATCAACGACCTCAAACAGATCGACCCGTTGACCAAGTTCGGGATTGTGACCACGGGCTCTCACCACGTGCAGGACGTACTCGCGAACGCGCCGGCGACCGAGTACCAGCGCATCGCGCTCGCCAAGTCCGAGGCCAACTACGCGAGCCACAAGCGCGAGCCGCTGGGCAAGTCGTACACGCGCGGCCATGTGCTGCCGGCCAATATGCAGAAGCCCGAGTTCGCGTTCGGGATCAGCGGCACGTTTGGAGACTCGGCGCGCGAGCTGCTGTACCCGAGCACATCGTTCAACAACCGGCAGGATGAGGAGCTCTACAAGCGCTCGCACGGGTCTGTGGCCCCCGGAGAGCAGAAAAACCGCGAGTATCAGTGGGGCGCGGCCAAGATCGACCCGCACAAGTACCGCTTCGGCGTCAAGACGAACGCCGTGGGCGCCGAGGGGCTCGGCGCGTCCGCGTGTCTGAACCCCGAGATGGACGAGACGCTCCCGCGCACAGGCATCACGGCCAAGCAGGTCGAGGACCTGCGCAGCACGTACGACCACCTGGGTAAGCCGCGGCATTTGGGTGCCTCGAGCTCCAACCTGCCGCCGGACCACATCTTTGGCGCGCCATTGAAGAAGGACCCGGGCAGCGCCTGGGACTGCATCCAGGGCCAGTACTCGGCCGACGAGCAGCAGCCGGACGCGGACCTGGGCCGGCCGGCCAACTACGGCTGGAAGAACACATCGGCCGAGACACGGTCCTTTGGCGTGCCCAGCATCCGCTCGGACATCCCGCTCCCGGGAAAACGGTCCATCGCCGACGGCCAGAACTACGGCGACGACTCGAGCGCCAAGGAGCTGCTGTACCCAGAGGAGTTCGCGTCCAGCGGCATCAGCGACGCCGAGTTCGTGCAACCGCGCGACAAGAAGAGTCTGCGCGTGCTCTTTGAGCAGATCGGCTACAAGCTGCCGGACGAGATCTTCGCGCTCGTGTGGCTCGACGCGACGCATTGCGGCAGGTACACGCCAAGGGGTCTCTGCTCCGTCGCCGAGTTCCGCGACGCGCTCAACAACTACCTGGAGGCTGACGAGAACGGCCAGAGCGCCGTGCAGGAGTGGCAGCAGCGACTCACGGGTCTGGCCTAGCTAGTCCTTGTCTCGCATGATATATAAGAAGAACCCTCACTCATTGAATACAATTATCAAATGAACATTCCAATATACCTGCCTCGCATGGCACCTCACATGGCCGGCGGTGCCACGAGCCCCAGGTCGCCGCAGATCGTGTTGACGCAGACCCAGTTGCCCTCGTGGTCGCTCTTCCACATGCGCACGGTGCCGTCGTCGCCCGAGGACGCGAGCATCGTGCCGGCGATGTTCCACTCGACGCGCCAGACCTCCGAGTCGTGGTGGTGCTTGAGCGCCAACTGCTCCACGTCGCATTGGAGCAGGCCATCGGCCGCCATCGTGAGCTTCCATATGCGCACGGTGCGGTCCTTGCTGGCCGTGGCCACGAGGTGGTACGAGCGGCCCATGTTGGGCGCCCAGCATACGTCGTGGATCGCGTCCGAGTGGCCCGCGAGCTCCGCGACCACCTGCCAGCGCCGGTACGTGTTGTTGTAGCCCCAGACCTTGACCACCTCGCTATTGCCGCCCACGACGATCGACGGCACGTCGAAGCGCGACTGATTCCACGAGATGCACGTCACCCCCTCTTTGTCCGCCAAAAATTCCTCCTGCAGCGGCCAGTGCGACAGGTTCATCACGTCAATCGCCTCGTACATGCGCACGAAGCCGTCCTCGGATGCCGTCGCCTATTATAACATCCCATACAAACACAGCCACACGCACACACTCAGCCACGAGCGACATAGACAGCGGTCTCAATTGAACCATAAACGTACCAGTCTCAGTCCCAAATGACGCGGGCAGAACTTCACGTCGTGTACCGACTCGCGCGAGTCCACGAGCTGCGCCTGGTTGCGCCAGCCCTCCTTCATGCTGCCGCTCGCAGACGCCGTGTTCAGGTACATGCCCTGGTCCTCCCAGATGGACACGGTGCGGTCGAAGGAGCAGGACGCAATGATCTGGCCAAACTCCGGATGGGCCCACGCGAGCTTCCAGACGCTCGCCTGGTGCGCGTTCCACTCGTACTCGAGGCGCCACTCCTGCCCGTGCTCTTCCCAGATCTTGATCTTGCGGTCCGACGAGCACGTTGCGAGCCGCTTGCCGTAGAAGTCGAAGCTCATGTCGTGGATAAAGTCGCCGTGCTGCGACGGGAAGCGCCGGAAGATTTTCTACAGGCAAAGAGAGGCAGGAAGGGAGACAGCGACATAGGTGGCATGGAGTTAGTTAAATCAATTGCTGCTGCTTTAATAATTACTGCACGTATGGCGTGTGTGCCGCCATGAAAGGAGCTTCACGGAGCAGCAGCAACAGGTCCACCACGCACCATCATTGTTCACTGCGTGCTTTTTGTATCAGAGCTATGGCGAAAGCAACATGCCAAATTGGTGCAGTAGTTGATGTGGACTACATCAATATTTGTGCTTTTGTGGCATCAGATTGCTGTAAATTGTTTAAAATCTATCTTTTCAACCAATCCTGAAGGTCTATTCTGTTCACAATAGTGATTGAGAAAGCTGTGGACAGTTTTGGTGAATAGAATGTTCCTATTGGCAGAATTTTGCATGGAGGTTGCTTGTACGTGAGCGCTCGGTCAACATCTTTGATAAGGTTGCTCCAATCGACAGCATATTATGGCGTGCTGAGCGGCCGAACAGTAGCCTTCTGTACAATTTATGTACATTTCTTAAGATCCAAAGGTCGCACAAATGAGCAGAGTACCAAGAGCTCCGAAATGGCGCAGCGCATCGAAGGCGCGCGCAGGCATGGCAGTGAGAGCGCGGACATCCGACGACTCGCGGCGCAGCTGGGCATCTCCACACGCGTGCTACTCGATGAAGAGAGCTCCATCACTCCAGCTACCGGTCGCCAGGAGAGCGCTGGTGCTGTCGCAAAGAGCGACCGACGACCGCGTGACACCCAAAATGCCGACGAAGTCAAGGAAGAGGACGATAAGGAAAACACCTTGAGCGTCGCGCGACAAGGGGAGAGCGACGACGAGCTGGAAGAGAGTCTGGACCAGTACCAGTACGACAGCGTGGAAATCCCAGAGTCGCTCATGCTCGCGTCCGACTCGAACTCGTTGTCGGCGAGCGAGAGCATCTCCAGTGAGCTCTCATTGCCACGTTCATTTGGTCAGTACGACGCGATTCAACCTGCAGCTACTCGGCGGAAGCCGTTCAGCGGCATCTCGCAGTTTGACGATCACCTGATGCATTTCCCCACCGGTCCAGCACAGACAGCAAGGCGCGACGACGGCAGTGGCAGTGCCTTGGTAGCAGAGAGAGCTGGGGCTGGGGCTACACTGGCTCGTGCACAGGACGTAGGCACTGGTGGCGCTGGCGACCTGATGAAGAAGTTCTACGAGGTGCAGGTCGAAAAGATCCGCTCGCAGCTCGTGCTCGCGACCCAGGCACAGCGCCAGCTCGAGAAGACGCTGCAGACCGAGCGCCAGTCGTGGCACAACCGCCTCGCCACCATGGAGGTGTAGTTGCTATACAGTCTCTTGAGTACACCTATGTGGGTCACTGATGCGAAATGCTGACTTGTGTACTTACTTATCTACTCTTCAGAAAGAATGCGAGGCCGAGACAAGCAGGCTGACGAGCGAGAACAAGACTGTGAGAGCTGAGCTGCAGAGCATGAAGAAGCGGCTGAAGCTGGAAAAGACGCACTTTGCGAGTCTCCAGATCTCCGAGGCGCTCGCCGAGCAGGTACAAATCAAGCTTAGGCTCAGATTAACTTTGATACGTTTGCGTGTATTGCTCACTGTTTGTTGCTGTCTTTGTACGTTGATCAGCTCTCCCGCCAGGACGAGCAGGATTTATCAATCAAAGAGTTCATCCAGCTCTATGTGCATCGCAAGGTCTCAAAACTCGAAGTCGACCTGGAGGCTTCGCGCAAAGAGATGGAAGAGCTCCAGCGGGTCTGTGCGAACTACAAGGCGAGCGCGTCTAACGCCAGTGATGAGATCGCGCAGGTCAGAAGGGTCGCAGACGCCAAGGAGATGCGTCTTCAGCACGAACTGGAGCTCGCGCAGGCTACACGACAGGAGATGGAGCGTCAGATCGCGGCGCTATGTCTTCAGGTCGACGCGATGAAGGACGAGCAGCGCCAGCACGACGCCAAGTTCTCGAATCGCCCTAGTCTTCAGGAAGCCTTTGAGCGCCTGAAAGCCGATGCGAGCGAGAAGGAGAGCTCGTACAACTTGCTCAGAGTGCAGCATGACGACCTGCTGAAGAAACATGAGGCATTAGAGCAGCGAGCGGCACTGTTGAGTGCAGATAAGAACTTTCTGCTGGACACAAAGACTCATTTAGAGGAGCACGAGGGGCTGCTGCTCAAGAAACAGCAGGACCTGGTTGCGAAGATCGAGGCTTTACAAACCAAGCACCAGGACGACGTGAGCCAGAGTCTGCACTTCCAGAACGAGACGCGGCTGCACTTTGAGAAGAAAATGGACGACGAGCTCAGCAAGTTTCTTGAGGTCTCCAAGAGCGAGCTCGAGCGCATCCGCAACAGCGGACAGATCGTGTACGAGCGCGAGAATCGACTGCTGAAAGAGGCGCGTCACGATGCTTTGAAGCAAGTCGAGATGCTGCAGGTCAAGTTGGATCTAGTCCAGGCTGGGCTTGAAGAAAAGGTGCGCGGTATGCAGTTCTGCTGTGTGTACTTCAATGTACTTAATGATGCTTGCCCGACTCAACTCATGTTGATGCGGATGACGATTGTATAAAACAGGTGCTAGAGATCACGCGCATGGAAAGCCACCACACGACATCGCTCGCGAGTGTTCGAAACGACCTCAAGATGAAACACTTTGAGGTGCGTGTGAACGTAGGCTTGCTCGGGATCTGGATATTAAGTGTGAGCAACAGAAGAGTGATTACAGTGTGTCTGATGACTTGTGGTGAATGAACAGATGAACCAGCTCAAGGTGTCGCTGGAGGAGCAAATGACTAACTGCCGAGCCGGGCAGTTGGAGATCGAGATGCTCGACCAAAAGGTAAACGTGCGTGCGTGTGTGTTGATGCTCTTGTTGATTGTGGGTTTCATGTACTTACTTGAGGTTGTCGTGATCGCAAACAATGTGTCCAGTTGCAAGTTCACAAGGAGGAGTTTGCGAAACTCGAGTCCACATCGACGACAAAGATCACACAGTTGGAGGCCGCGCTGGAGATAGAGGTGAGCCTCTTCGGTACCTCTATTGCATTTACGTACTGCCTGAACAGCCAAATCACGTACGTTCCTTCCACTCAACAGAGAAACAAGCTGAAGGAGTACGAGCAACTTGAGATCGACTTGGACGACGCAGTTCTCCAAACTGGCGCCATCTTTAACGGTGGAAATGACGCAAATGACGAGAACTCGGCTCCCGCCAAGCTCAACGAAGTCATGACGACCTTCGGAGCCATCCCCACGAGCAATAAGCGGCGCGTACGTGTGTCTTTATATTGACGGTTCTGCTCTGATAACACTTTGTCGGTGTCCTTACTATTCATGATCTTTGCACTTTAGTTCCAACAAAGCGTGTCGCTCGCGCAGCGGGTCGTGAAATACCAGCGCGAGTCACTCGAGTTTCAGCAGAAGCTCAAAGAAGCGACCGCCGAGCGCACGAGGCTCGAGCTGGAGCTCAGACAGCTAAAGGCGCAGCTCGCGAACTTCCACCAGCCGCAGTCATATCTGGTACGAACGCGGTTGGTTCTTGAAAGCGTACTTATAGGCGTGATTTGACAGCTCTTTTTGTCCTTATTTACTAGATCGATAAGCTCGGCAAGAAGGAGCAGGAGCTCCAAACAGCTCTGAAGTCGTCAGCTCAGCTCCAGCAGCAGATTCAGGAGCTGCGCAATGAATATTCTCTGGCGATAGGCGCCAAAATGTCGCTGCAGAAGCAGCTTCAGCAGGTGCTGGCGCGTCGTGAGGACCTCGATGTGCTCAAGTCCTCCGTGCAGCTCTTGAGACAGAAACTCCAGGCGAAAGGTAGTCAGCAGTACCAGCAGTCTCTACAGTCCCAGAGCTCACTGTCTTTGGCTTTCAGAGACGATCATACCAGATCTGAGAAGCAGAACGAGAGTCTCAATTCCCAGGATGATGGGTCAAAGAAGCTATTTCCGGACGAGGACAAAGCGGCGCCGTTCATGAAGGTGTCGCCGCCGCCCTCCATTGCCTCCAGGATGACCGAAGCGCCTTCGAGCGTTCAGCAATTCGCATCATCATCACCATCTCCTGCTGGCAGAGCACAACCGCAGGGCTCGACATCGAGTAGTCCACCGAGATGGTACACGAAGCTGCGGTCCTAATTACATTTAAACTGAAACAAATACCGACTTCACTGTTATTAGGTTGTGTCACATTTGCTATTGCATGCTTGGCTCACTTCTGGTAGAGCTCTCGGAAGAACTGGCGCTGCCGCTGGGACTTGGTCGACCCAGCGTTGCCCTCTATCGACGACGACGACGATAGTCGACCTACATGTCGACAGATCGCGCACTTGCGCTTCAGTGCTGACCCGAGTCGGCTGAGACACATGCTGCAGCGCTGCTCGTCGTCGAATGACTCGTTCACCGACGTGATGGACATGGCACGCTTCACCACTGAGCTGTTCTCGAAGCGCAGGCATGACGGGAACTTGATCGAGTGCCGCAGCTCGTAGCCGAGCTTCGCGATGTAGCACGTGCGCATTGCGCAGGATACAAGTCAACATTGCGTGAATGCCATGGAGCTCTACGGCATGGAGCTGAGCAAACGTCGCGATCCTTTGACAAGGATCGACGCTTCGGCGTCATCTTGAGCGTCCACTTCCATTTCAGGAAGATCCCCAGAACGAGAAAGATGTCTTTCAACAAGATCACTCGCCAACTATTGGTTGAAATAAATTGTAAATCAAAGTTTGTGTTGCATGATTCGTTGAAAGTATGCGCACGTTTTTTTTGGTGCTGTCATTTCCATTTCCCATTTTCGTAGAGCAAGCGATGATGATCGGAAGAGCTGTCGCTGCGGGCTGCCGCCGTGCTGCTGCCATAGGCGCTCGCTCGTCGCCTGCAACATCTGCCACTCGTCCACCAGTATGCACTGCTTTCGCTGGACGCAGTGGCAGCGGCGGCGTCACGTCTCGCAATCGCGTTGCAACAGCAACGAGGCGCTCGTTCGCGACGGACTCGGCTGCCAGCAGTGATGCGAGCTACGAGCTGCTGAAGAAGGACTTTCGCAAGTGGCTCAGCAAGGAGGCGCAGGTTCTGTCGCTGCTATTGGTTGTCGGCACCACGGGCGTGTACTTCTATAAGGTAATGTGTATATGACAGGCTCGAGCTTGCATTGGTGTTGTATGGGCTCAAGTTGTCTCGTATTGTTTGCTGCTGTTTAGAACCGCGAGAGTTCGCCGTCGAACAAAGTGCTGCAGCTGCTGGCACGTGCTGAGCAGAGCGCAAAGGAAGAGGATCGTCAGGAGGCGCTCAAGCTCTGTCTGCAGGCGCACTCGATCACGAAGGCGACCAACAACAAAGGTTCGTTTTCCATCACAAACACTTCACGCCAATGTAAATAAAGAAGTACACTGACACATGACTGTACTTATTGCAGACCGCCACCTGTTTGAGCTGGCGTTCGCGATCGCTGCGCAGTACGAGTCGCTCGGCAAGGTGAACCAGGCGACGCTGTACTATCAGGAAGCACTGGGCAGCCTGCCGTACGTCCCAGACGCCGCGAAGCGCGACATGAGCCGCGTCGTCACGCTCGACCGGATCGCGCAGTGCTACCAAGACAAGTACTCTCTTGCTACTGACTCGTGTTGAAGCGTACGTCATCCATTGTGTTCTTACTCGCACGCGTGTCCTAAATGATACAGAGGCGAGCAAGTCGCAGCGGAGAAGTACTATAAGGAAGCCATCTCCGTGTACGACAAGAGCCGTGCGGCTCGCCCTGTTGCTGATCTTAAGGACACTGCGTCAGCTGGTTCTACTGAGGCGGCACAGATCGACCGTGAGATCCCCGCTGTGCTCTTCAACTACGGCCAGCAACTCGTGCATCTGCAGCGCTGGGACGAAGCGCAGCTCTACTTGGCGCGTGCGCTGAAGCTCGCGATGGGCTCGAGTCTCCCCGAAGAGAACGTCGTGAAGATTCAGGTGATGCTACGTGACATTGCCGGCGTGAGATCTGATGACAGTGGTGATGATGATGACGACAACTTCGAGACTGCGTAAGAGCGGAAGTGACTTCATGTGGATTGCTAGCGAGAAGTGTGAGGCGTACGATGAAGTTAACATGGTGATTGACGTTTTAGCACAAAGTTACAACGTCACTACTAAAGTACATATAGGATGGCATTCTGACTGATCAACAAGGACAGGACAACAAACATAAGTACGCACTGGTGATGCTGATGCCTGCGTCTACTGTGAGAAGCTGCTGCCTCACAGAACGACGCTGGCGATGGCAAAGGCTGTCGCGAGAGAGATGGACATGACGGACGCTGAAGCTCGTTGAACGAGTGACACAGACGCACTTTGAGGTGTCGTAGAGCCCACTTTCGGCAGCCCACCGCTTGAGGACGACTCGGACGAACCAGTCACCTCGGTGGTCGTTCGCTTGAGCACTTTGTCGAAGGTCGCAGTGACTTTGGACGTCGGGACGCCCGGGATGGACATCTTGGTGCTGTCGACGGTCCCCGAAATGACGTCCTTGGTCGCGTCCTTTGCTGTGGCCGCAGTGTCGGACATGGAGTCTTTGGCCGCATCCGCAGTGGTGGAGATGGAGTTCTTGGTGGTGTCCGTGACGGTCGAGATGGAGCTCTTCGTCGCGTCTGCGGCGTTCGCGAAGGTGCTGAACACCGTAGAAGTCGCAGTCCCCACTGCGCTGGTTGTGGCGTTTGTGCGCACGCTCAAGGTCGCAGAGTCCGCGGCAACAGAGTTAGCCGAATCAATAAGGGCGAGCGCGATGAGAGTCATGAAGCGAGCCATTTCAGGTTTTGATGAAGAGACTGGGGCGGTGGCTGAGCACTTGCGCTTGACTTGTCCGAATTGAGAATGATGAGCGAGCGGAGGCTTGTTGGTCAAGGGATGTGCGTCTAATATCTGGCACCTGGTTCACTCGCTGGCTGCCTTCGGCTGGTAATCAGTCACAAGGTGGTAGAACGGGAGTTGACGTGGACGAGCTGCATGAGGTAATCACTAGATACCCGATACCAAGAACATGTGTCTGTGCCAGCAGTCTGTAAAAGACACAGTGCCGTCTGTCTGGTGAGCTGGCACCTAAGCAGACAAGCTACTCGCAATCATCACCATGAGCAAGCCACACACAAAGAAAAGAAAACGAGAGAATCTATGGATGATTATTTACCTGCTAGGTTACCAACTATGGCGAGAAAATCATGGCGCAGAAGTGCTGACTTTGGGTGCAACCTCGTTCGCCGCCGTCTCCCATTTTTCGTGGACGTTGCCGACTTGCAGCTCCATGGCGGCGCGCGGCATCACGAGCCGCAGCTTCTTGTTCTGGTTGAAGCCGTCAACGCACACCTTCTGCTTGAAGTCGAAGATCGCCTGGTTCACGACCTTCACGGTCGTGCACAGCCCGTACGCGTGCTGCATCTGCTTCTTGTCGCCGCTCTCCTTCGCCACCGTCCAGACACTCGCCGGCGGCACAGCGAGCATCCACGAGTCACACGCAAAGAGGTCGTTCGGCATGTACTGCTTGTAGTACAGCCACTCGTGGCCCTTGTCATCCTTCCCCTTGTACGTGTGGCAGCCGTGCAGCATCGGCGCAACCTCGGCGATGATCATGGGCTTCACAGGGTCTTCGCACGGGTTGCCCTTGATGAAGTCGATGAAGTCCCAGTACTCGTCCTCCTTGCCAGCCAGCGCCAAGTTGTCGAAGATCGTGTGCTTTAGGTCGTGTCGAGATGCCGCGACGACGTACCCCATCATCTCGGCCATCCACGAATCGCGGTGCAGCTCTCGCTTGCCGACAGTCATGTTGCAATAGTCGTCGATCATGAGGTTCAAGTCGTGACGAGTGAGCGCGTACGGTGGACCCACGGAAAAGTACTCGCGCCCTTCCTCCTTGCTCGTCTTCTTGCAGTCCGGGCAAATCTGGAAGTTGGATCCGTTGCGGTCGTCAAAGCCAGCAGCGCCCAGGTAGCTCGACCAACGCTGCGCCACGGCCACGCCATTCGAGACGTGGTCGTTCACTGTCTTCACGTCGCGCGTGCCTTCGTACACGAAGAACGGCTTGTACTGCCGCAGCCCTTCGATCACCTCGCTGTGCTCTTCGTGGTTCTCGGAATCCACGTCCTTCCCCTTCGTGACGCGGAAGTCCGAGTTCAGCACAAACGGCTTGAGAAACATGAAGTCCGGGTCAATGATCACGACGATCGACTCCTTCACAGGAGGGTTTGCCGTTCGCAGCCAATCACGGATGCCAAAGGGCTTGTTGTATGGCGCGTAGTCATCCTTGTGCTTCATCTCGGGCGTTGGGCGGTCAGAAAAGTCCTTCGTCACATGTAAATCCATGAACGGCGTCACGCGGCCGAGCTCGACGACCTTTTTCAGGTCCGCATCTGAGCAGCCGCTCACGATCCGCGTCAGGCGTCCTCGTTGGTTTACCCTGGCGAACGAGTGGGCGAGCACTTGGCTTTGCCAGTCCTGGTATGGCTCGCACGTCGTGGAGAACACGAAATGGATGTCGTCGCTCGTCGCTTGGCCTGGCTTCGGTTCAGCCTTCATACTCGTCGCCTGCTTCTTCTTGTAGTCACCAAAGAACACGATCGGCTCGCTCTCCACCACGGTCTCGGGGGCAAACGCCACTGCAGTGGCCCACACTTTTTTGCCGAGCTCCATCGGGACCTTCTTGTTCGCATTGTACCCAAAGGGGCAAAAGTGTTTCTTGTAGTCCATGATCGCACTGTTGTACGACTGCAGCGCCAGACAGACGCTCATCGTGTGGCGTCGACGCAGAATCGTCGGCACACGCTCGTACCCATTCGTGTGCGACGCGAGATGCCACAAGTACCCGCTCGGTTCCTTGAAGAGCCACGCGTCGCAGCTGAGGATGTCCGTTGGGATCTGCGTGTCGAAGAAGTTCCACTCGCGGCCGTCAATCCACGGCGGCAGCGTAAAGTTCTGCGCTCGAATCGTCGTCGGGTACGACGCTAGCGCGATGTGCCGGCCCGTGGCAGACTCGTTGCACGGGTTGTGCTTGATGTCGTCGACGAAATCCCAGTTCTCGTATCGCGACGGGTAATGGTGTACGCTCAGCCCGCCGGCAATGCCGATTGGCAAATTTGCATGCGCTGCGGCCAACGGGAACGCGAACTGGCGCTTGTCGAGCGCCAGCTTCGGCCAAAATGCGACCGCATTCGGCAAAATTTTCTTCAACACGCCAAACTCGACCACAAACGGCGCGGTCGCTGCAAACGGCCGCCAGTCTTTCTTCTCGTCCAGCACAGGCGAGCGCGACGGCA
This sequence comes from Globisporangium barbulae, assembly GCA_023337805.1. Classification (NCBI taxonomy): domain Eukaryota; phylum Oomycota; class Peronosporomycetes; order Pythiales; family Pythiaceae; genus Globisporangium; species Globisporangium barbulae. The sequence goes on from JAADXK010000324.1 coordinate 14,257, forward strand.
CGATCTTTTCCAGGTCGCTCTTGTCCAGCGGGAATTTTTTCGGACAGAACCACGCGGCGTCCTGGCCAAACCACTGCGGGTCGGTTATGTCTTCCACTTCGCGAAACAGGTTGCGCACGTCGAGCTTCTTGGTGAAAATCGCGTCACTGTCTACGATCATGAGGAAGTCGTTCTCCTTGACGTCCTTGAGCTCTCCACCACCTGGCGCCGCCTGCTGCTCCGTGATCCACTGCTGCAGCACTTGCGGGTGCACGGTCGTGGTCAGCTGTCCTTCTCCAAACAGATACGTCGACTCCTTGATCCCTGGAAACGCGTGTGACTTGACCTTGTAGACCGGATTCTTCTTCATGACCAATGTTTTAAACGCTTTGTCCGTGCACCCGTACATCAAGTGCGTGACGTTCTTGTCAAAGCCCGTCGCGCGTACCGTGTACGCGATCACTTCGCCGCGGATGAGATCGAGGTCCGAGCACCCCGAGGTGAATACGATCTGCTTGGGTGTGCGGTGATCGTGCAGGAGCTTTGCCTCGAGCGCGGCCTTTCGCTCGAGCTCTGCGCCGCTGGCCGTCGCCGTGAGTTTCCCGCCGGCGCGCGCATTCGACGACGCGAAGAAGCGGAGATTGAAGTAGAAGATGACGAGGAAGACGGCCGCGAAGACCATGAGCAGCGCCTTGCGCACTGTCACACGCTGCGAGTGCGCCACGCGCGGTCGCTTGCCGGAGCTCTGGCGCTGCGGCAGCATGACGACAGACAGCGGAGGGAGCGCGGGGATGGCTTTCTCTTGAAGAATGCAGTGCGCTGACTGTCACTTCGCATGAGACCATGGTTCGGTAAAGTACGATTTATACTGCACCCGATCTTTTTGGCTGCATGTTTTCGTCCAATCGTCAAAATCGGATTAATATTTGAGGCACGCGTGTTTATAGCCAATGAGAGATGAGATGGGTATAAAAATGCAGAAGACGAAAAGACGCATGCTCATTGCTGGATATTTTACCCCTCTTTAAACTGATGACTGACCCAAAAAAACCTGTTTATTTTAGTGATATATAGTGACAGTCACTAAAGCGAGCGTTTGGAGCTGCATTCTGCGACGGTTCCTGGGAAGCAGTGGGAGCAGATGCGGTCGCGCGGTCGTCGTCGCCTCTTGCCCAGAGGAGCAGCCAAGCGCTTACTCTTCCCACCGCTGAGCGTCGCGCAAGTGCGCAGACAGCAGCGCGTGACGCTCGGTACAGCTCTTGCAGCCTCGTAACGTCACGTCACACGCTGCTGCGATCTTTGGTTCGGCAGAAAGAAGGCAAGCACCCTCTCGAAGCAGCCATCTCTCGGGGCAACCGCATATTTTATTCTGATTCAGACGGAGCGACGCAGCAGTGGGACTGAGACAGCAAGATCAAGACCGAGATGAAGCTGCCGCTGCCGCACGACTTCTTCGCGCCCGTGCGACTCTCGCACGAGGAGGCGGCGCAGCTGCGCATGGTCGACGCCAAGCTGCTCGAGGCGTACATGGAGCGCTACGAGGAGTGCGTGATCGAGAACAACCGCGTGGTCGAGGGTGCGAGCTGGCAGTTTGTGCGCCAGCGAGACGGCATGCGTGTCTTCAAGAAGCGGCGACGGCGAGGCCGCCAGCAGGACCATCAGCCGCAGACGAACGAGCGCCATCAGATTGAGCACTCGGAGCTGCCCGGGATCCTCATCGTCGGCAGCGTGGAGGGCACCGTGGAGGACATTCTGTACGGGATGATGTGGGACTCGGGCGAAGAGCGGCGCGCAAGAGCGTTCTTCACGGGCGACGGGATTGCTGATGCCGCTGTGCTGCACACGCTCGAGCGGCCGAGTACACTCGAGCCCTTTCGGTCGCTGGGTGTCAAGTGGACGTACAAGAAGGCGCCGAAGGCGTCCATACTCGTGAAGGATCGCGACTTTTGCTTCCTTGCGGTACGTGTTTCGATCATGAGTAAATTTGTCATGTTGAGATCTATAGCCTTCACGCAACACTGACACCTGCGTGAATCTAGTCAACCGGCGTGATGCGCACGCGCTACGGCGAGAAGCTTGGCTACGAGCTGCGGCACTCGATCAAGTTCCCGTCGTGCCCACGCTTCGAGAACAGCTCGGTCGTGCGCGCGCAGCTGTACTTCTGCAGCTTCTTCCGGCAGCTCAAGAGCGGCCGAGTCGAGGTCTTCCATCAGGGCTCGTACGACGCCGCGGGTGAGCTGCTGCGCGTGTTTGCGACCAAGTCGGCGGTCGCCAGCTTCACGAATTTCACGAAGCTTTTCGACTGCAGCTTCGCCAAAAAACTGACGCGGGCGATCGCCATCAGCGACGAGCGGGAGCGCGCCATGTCCATCACGTCGGTGAACGAGTCGCTCAACGACGAGCGGCGCTGCGGTATGTGTCTCAGCCGACTCGGGTCGGCACTGAAGCGCAAGTGCGCGATCTGTCGACATGTGAGTGATGTGTATGAGCTGCATAAAGGCTATAGCCAGTAGTACTGACTATCTCTTCTGTGTGTGGCGTGCAATAGAATATCTGCTCGCACTGCAGCGTGCGAAGGGAGATCAAGCCGATCTCGCCGACAAAGGCGCTCGCGCGATGCTTCTGCGGTGCCTGTCTAAGCAAAGTGCTGCGCGACGACGCCATGATGTATGCGATCCGCGACGCCGACGAGAGCCAACGCACGCTCGCAGCTGCTGCAAAAAGCGCGCCGAGCAGTAGCAAATGGGACCACGACGACATCGACGACCTGGACGACGAGATCCTTTTGAACAACCACGCGGTCATGCTCGTGGCGCCCGACTCGCGCACATTTGACGCCGGCCTGCTGAGCTCCAAGAAGAAGCCGCAGCAACTCTCCAAGTACGGCGCGCCGCTGGGGTCGAACAAGAGCATCGCGTCGTCGTTTCGGCGCAGCGCTGTGTCCCCTCGCCACCGCCAAGTGTCCACTGCGCCAGACGTGCTGCTCCGGAGCGATGCGGGTAAAAGACACTGGAACTACTCCACGACAGCGCTGTCGCTGCGCTCGCCACAGCAGAACGAGATGGGCATCGCGATCGTGCAGCGCGTGAAGCACACGACGCAGCTCCGTCTGTCGGGGAAATCGCCACGGACGCCGTCAGGAAGCACGCCGCGGAATAGCAGCAGCGGCGGGGACTTTGCCCATGCAGGTCGACTATCGTCGTCGTCGTCGATAGAGGGCAACGCTGGGTCGACCAAATCCCAGCGGCAGCGCCAGTTCTTCCGAGAGCTCTACCAGAAATGAGCCAAGCATGCCTGAAAATCAAGCACCATGATAAAGAGGTGACCAAGCAACAAAATAAAGAGGCAATGGTACATTTGATTCTGACCTCGTTATGTAAGTATTGAAGTGAATGTTGTGCGAAGGTACCGATAGTTTGATTGGTTCGTGTGGGGAGCTCGCTTTGTCCCTTGGCGTGCGCATTCCAGTCCCAAGCGTCTCCTGGAAAGCATCAACCGCAGCCAAGAGCCAAGAAGAACGAATAGTCAACAGCAGCAGCTATGAGCGACACGGAAGACAAGAAGACCGGCGTCTCGTACGAGGAGCGCGTGAAGCACGTGTCGATTATTGCCAAGCCGCTGGCCACCAAGAAGGTCACCAAGCGCGCGTACAAAGTGGTGAAGAAGGCTACCAAGGTCAAGGGCATCAAGCGCGGCGTGAAGGAGGTCGTCAAGAGCATCCGCAAGGGCGAGAAGGGCGTGTGCATCATCGCCGGCGACATCTCCCCGATCGACGTCATCTCGCACATCCCAGTGCTCTGCGAGGAGAACGACATTCCGTACCTGTTCACCCCATCCAAGGTATGTGTGTGCTGTCATTTGCGATCTTGTTCGTCAATGTTTGTCTTGGGCATGTATGCTAATGTGTTGTTACCTTTCATGTGTCGCCTCCAGGTGGACTTGGGCGCGTCTGCTCTGTCCAAGCGCCCGACGAGCTGTATATTGATTACCCCAGGCAAGTCCGGCTTCAACGCCCTGGATGCGTACGAGGAACTCCTGGAGGACGTCAAGCAGGTGCAGCCTGTGTATTAGAAGAAACACACACAACAAGTAGTGTTGTGCTCTGTACCTCCCTCCCTCTCCTCCTGTATCTATCGCACGCAGGCGGCAAGTCCAGCCGGCGTCTATATTACTCAAATGAAGCCACACAAACATCAAGTCGCGAATTGTATTCACCTCGTCGGTCACGCGTCTGCGAGTCGATTGCTCTCGCTCGCCCGCGCTCTCAAAACTGTATCTGTTGCCTAGGCGTCAAAAATGTCTTCGAACACGAACCGCGCGACGTCTTGCCACGTCAAGAGGCTCGCTGCGTCCGGGAAGTAATAGAACAGGCTCTTCACTGAGCGACTCGGGTGAAGGAGAACCAATTTGAGGAAGCGTTCTCGCAGCTTGGTCGAGCTGCCAGCCTGCTGTTCTCTCTGGATGTACGAGCGCCAATAGTCTGTGTCGAGTGTCACCTTCCACAGCTCACGGTCGGCTCTCTAAAAAATGGCGTCAAGCAAATACATAGCATTAGTTGGTGATTCATAAGTTTGATAAACGGCATGGCATAGCGCATTCAGAATCGCAGTTCTTACCAGAGCAGCGAAGAAGATCGCCACCAAGTCGTAAAGAGGATCACCCGTCTTGGCGTCCGCAAAATCGATCACAAAACTTGGCGTCCACTCGTGAGAACCGACAAACTTGGCTTGTCGCTTCGCTTGGAGCGCAAGACTGGATTCGTCGTCGTCTTCGTCGTCATCGGAGCTACTGCTGCTGCTGCAAGTCTCCCAATCATCCTCTGTAGAACAATCCGTACCATGAAACCCATTCGTCGTGTTTGCGTCTCCATTCACGACTTCACGCCCTACATTCTTGAGAATAGACAGTCGTGGGCCGAGAGGGATGCCCAAATCTTTCAAGTGAGCTTCATCGACGAGCGCGAGAGATTCCATCGTCAGCTCCTCTTTCTCCACCAGAACTGGAACGTACTTGCCGCAGTCGATTGAGTTCAAGTACGTGCTCAAGCTGACATCACGTCCATTCACCGCGCTTGAATCTGCTGGTTTGTTGCTGCTGGAGTTGAACGATGCAGTCGACTTGGATCCCAAAATGTTCTCTTGTGTGATGTCTCCATGCAGCAGCACAGGCTTCGTTGTCCCCTTCGATGCAGGAAGTACGCATTTTACAATGCTGTCGACATTGGAGGCGGGCAAAAATTGTTCAAGCTTGTTCAGCAGCTGCGGTGGGATCGCGTCTTCTTTGTAATGGACTGCAACACAGACCAATCAATCAAAATGAGACGTGAGAACAGCGCAGCAAAGATGCAAAGCGCAATATGGAGAACTTACAAGCAATAGCTCTCTTCCGCTGGCAGGTCAGGTAGTGGGCATACCAGTCCCAATCCGACTTGCTGTGGCCGTACAAACCGTGGAGCTCGGAATCGACTGGGACAGCGTGCAGTCGAGGAAGAAACTCGGTGCTGATCCACTTGGCAGTGGTCAACCAGCTTTCCTTCGTGACTCCTCCTTTCTTCACCAGCTTGTCCAGCCCGTCGAGGTCGCCTCTGTATTCAATGACGACATACGGCCATCTCCAAAGACTACCTTCGCCGTCCTCGTCATCAACTTCTTCCACGTGCAGCATATGCCCCGAGTGAAAGAGTTGAGGCACCATACTGTGCAACGACTTCAAAAATTCCGACGCACTAGGCGAGGTCGCAGCTCTGGAAATCATGTCGTAGGTCTCTTTTTCGATGCGGAAGCAGTCCTCCATCGCTCGTCGCAAGCTCATCGCTTCTCTCAACTCGTGTGATTGCAGAATCGTCTGCTTGCGGCGTTTCGTTGGCGACTCGGATCCCGTACTTTCGTCGATCTTCGTGAAGTTTGGCGCAAGATAGGAGGTGAAGTCAAACTCGCCCCATCGCTGATTGAAGTGGCTGAAAAACTTGATCAGCACGCTTCTTCCGACGGCAAAAGTTGGGTTCACGCGAGACGTCAGGCTCTTCAACCTGGCAACTTGCATCTTATTCGTTTCTTCGTCGATCTTCAGCACGTCGTACTTGCCAAGAGCACGATGTCGCCTCAAGACTTTCTTGATTGGAGCTTTCCATGGCTCAAGAATGGAGAAGGTGCTAACATAGAGCTCTTGGTTCATGTACCCATGCACGCGCGGAATCTGCATTAACCGGAACAAATCGAATGTCTCTGGACGTGAAGTCTTGATCTTGTGCTGGAACTGGCTCAGTGCTTCATCTTGCTGGTCGTCAAGAAGGTCCTTCATGAACCCCATCAAGTTGTGCGAGTCCACAAAGTTCTGTGTCACCGCGATTGTCGTGTCCAGGTTCAAAATAAGATGCCACCAGCCGCTTGGGACGTAGATGACTTCTCCCTCTTCTTGAATGACCTCGATTGGCTTCTGGTGTGGCTCCAGGGTTGGATACACGTGGAGATACCACGAGAGTGACGTCATGTTGAGCGCGTGCTCCCGTCCCCCTTCGTTCTTCCCCATCGAGACTCCTGGCGGTGGTGAATCCGGCGGATAGATCGCCCAGCGCTTTCTTCCTTTCACGAGCGCGTTCCATGCTGAGGTTCTTGCAGGGTCCGTATGCCACGGGGCTCCAGTGCGTTGCGGACCGATCACGACCCACCTGAAATCAGGGCGCAGCGAGTCGGATGTGCTGCGCTTCTCAGGCTGTTTCTCCTCGATAACACGCTGGGCTATCTTCTTGTCTTCTCCGTTCTCACTTGCAGGTCTGCCTTCCTCGTTCCTCTCACCTCTGTCGCGCGTGACAACTTTCAGCATGTCTTCCTTGAAGAACTTGAGATCGTCGATGTTGTAGTCGTCCAAGAGCTCAGGGAGTTTCTCGCCAAAATCGGGGTCGAAGATGTACAACGGCGTCTCGTCGTTTTGCTGCGAGACGTATTGGAAGTAGTCGGCGAAGTTCAGTTGCAGAGACTTGCCACTCCCGAAGAAATCCAGGTTGTGTGTGAGGCGATGCTTGGCGTCCTTCGGGTATCGCTCGACAAATTTCTCCACCGTCCACTACAAACAATCTCATCGTTAGACTCGAGAACGCCATGGTCTCTGCCTTAGCTGGAACAGACAGATCTCGCATACCTCGGTGGATGCCTTCCAGTTGCTAATCGCGTTCTTGAGAATGAACGGGATGCGCGAATATTCTCTGCAATCACAAATCGAGCATTCACATAAGATTTGAATGGCACCAGTACCTCAGCATGCAACAGACTGGACGTACTCGAAATACTGCTGGTAGGTGATGTCCTTGGTCTCGAACTTTTTCACTCGCTTCGCGAACGGGTCTTGCTTCGCGTCGGGCAACACGAAGCCCTTGAGGTCCATGTGGCAGCGATACCATCGTCGATACAGGAAGTCCGATGCAAACCCACGGACAGACAGCGCTGAGTAGATCAGCATACCCGCCGGTCGCTCACGTGGGAAGAACGTCGTCAGGCGCCAGCTATCCTTATACGAAAAGTCCCCGCTATGGCGGTGCAGGCACAGCATCATCCACAACGGCTCCTCTCGGCAGAACACATAGAACACTGCCAAACAAACACAAGCGCAACAATGATTAACGCGTGAGCAAAAAGGTCATGGCATCACGCATGAAGCTCACACACAATAGAGAGGCTCGCAGTAAGTGTAGTTCATGGGAATGGCATCGCACCTGAGTTGGTCTGCGAGAGCTGGAGCAGGTCACCTGCGTCGCAGAATAGCGTGACGTACGCGAGCAGCTCGTCGTGGAGCCCTCGGAACGCGGACGTCGCGAGCGCCGGCTGCCAATTCATACCTGCCGCTCCTCTGTCACCTGAAATTGCAACTGAGGCCCTCTCGTAGAACTGTGCTGACGCTCGCGTGCGCGTGTGCGGCCGTCGTGGTCTGCGCGGAAATGCGACAAGATGGATTTCTGCGCATGGCACGTGCATCTGCAACTGCAAAGCACTGAATACAGCGCCCTCTGACACTCACTCTCACTGAAAATGCTTCGCTAAAGTACGAATTTATTTATCTGAACAAGCGGTAAACGAACATTTTGAAGCATTACATGGTGCGTTTTTCTTCTTTCAACTGATCAATCAAAAACAAGGTTCATTTTAACATGAAAAAAACAACTTTGTATCGCAATTTCATGAGACCAAATTTCCAAAACAAGGCGTAAAATGCGTCTTTCTCGAACGAGGCATTTTCGCGTGCCGTGCTCACCAGCGCGCCTGTTTTCTGGACCGCGCAGCCGCCACCTCGCGAAGCGTTCCTTGCGCCGATAGTGAAGCGACATCCGCGGGATATTGCTGTGTGTGCGCCTTCGTTATTATAGTGCGCCAAGCGGCTTGCTCTGTGTCATCGGCTTCGTCTGTCCGTCGAGTCGAGTCTGCCGTTCAGCATGAATTTTAGATCCTCCCCCGAGGAGCCCGAGTCTTTCCGCGCCACGTCGACAGCAGCAGCGGCAGCCGAGCACAAGCCCCCGTTCAACATGCTCGTGGACCTGAGCCTCGTGAGCGACTCATTCTTAGACTTTGACGGTCACAACGCGCTCGAGCTTCAGTCACTTGACGTGAGCATGCCGCCCAGTAGCGCCATGTCGACGGCGAATTGCCGCGCGGGCGGCAACAGCAGCAGGTCGGCGTTCAGCTCGGTGTTGAAAGGCGAATCGTTTGCGAGTAGCGTGGCAAAGAGCAGCAGCAGCAACAATAATGACCAGGCCTTTACGATTAGCACCAGCGCCGAGCCAAGAGCGAATGCAGATCAAGCCAAGGTGTTCCTAACAGCCGCGACATCGAAAGACTCACCGCAAGCTGCAGGAAGCGTGTCTGTGTTGTCGCCCACAGAGCCAGCACCTGCGCCTGCGAGCACCGAAGACGACCGGCGGAAGCGCCACAATGCGAACGAAAGGAAGCGCACGAACGCGCTCAAGACGCGCATTCTCGACATGCGAGACGAGCTGTCGGCGCTGGAGAAGCAGCGCCAGCGACTACAGGAGAAAGGCGGAGGAATACTTGCGACCAAGTCGAGTGAGGGCGAGGCAGCGCTTGAGACGAACAAGGATTTTATGGAGATCGTGGCGACGATCGACCGCCTCCGCAGCGAGAAAGCGGCGCTCAAGAAACAGGTGCAGCAGTGGGATATGCAGAACAGCACGTACCAGACGGTCGTGACCGAGTTTAAAGGCGAGACGAAGCGGCTGAAGCGATTGGAGAATGGTGGTGACAGCACACTGTCACACAATCATAATGGAAACAGCATGTCCAAAGAGGAAATAGAAGAAATCGACGCCGCGATGTACTCGGAGGACGCGCCAATATTCCAGAAGATCCTGTTTCCCAGTCCGATGACGCAGGATGAAGCGATGCACTGCGTGGGCAGCAGCTACAACGAGATCATGGCGTTCCGCAACCAGAGCGATTTCGAGTCCTTGGGCGACGAGGTGCTCGGATGGCGCGACAAGCGCATCCTGGACCAGTACTCGCTGCAGTTCATGCTCGCGCAGCACTTCGAGTCCGTGCTCTCGCAGGAGCTCGTGTACAAGACGTGGAACCTGCTGACGGTCAAGCACTTGTACCAGCGCATCCAGCCGCGCACGACGGAGCTCAAAATCCTGCAGCGCGTGACTGACGACTGTGTGATCGTGCGGCTGAGCGTAGGCCGCGGCGAGCAGCAGCACCACACGATCCTGCTCATCGCACGCGGGCAGATCGACGACGGGTACCTCATCACGTACCGGTCGATCCCGTTGTCCGAGGGCAAGCAGCGCTTCGCCGAGACTGAGGGCACGTACGTGAGCATCTTCAACTGGTTCATGTTCCTGGACGCGACGAATAGAAATGGCGCGCCGGCGTGCGAAGTGGTCTTCGGCGGCAAGGTGAAGAACCGATCGGCCGAGTACCTGCGCTACCTCATGATGGAGGTGGTCGCGGGCGTCGTGCGGTGGCAGACCGCCGTGGGCCACTCGAAGCTGCGGCTCATGAACTGACAGAGTGACTGATAGGCAGGCGCAGACCAAGATGGCGGAAGGCTATCAAGCGAAGAGCTAAGTACGTGTGTCAATGGGTGGTATTTAAGTGGCAAATGGTGAATTAATTTTGATACTGATAGCTCCATGGCTGGCTGCAAGATACAAGGGTGTCTAAGAAGAAGAGGCAAAGCAATCTGTCAAGAGTGAGAACAAAACCTAGCGCTTCTTGCTGAGCGTGCGCTGCTTCTCGGCGTGCACGACGACCTTCTCGTCGCGCGCGAGCCCCTTGCGCTTGCGCACAGCCTCGATGTACCTGCGCACGTAGTTGTGCTCGTGCACGCGCTCGCCAAAGTCCTCGCGCTCTTCCTCGGTCTGCGGCTGGAAGAACGGGTCCAGCTCCATGACGCTCCAGTGCGAGAAGACCAGCTGCGGGTTGCTCGCGGCGCCCGACGTCTGGATGAGCAGGTCCGTCGCGAAGCCGAAGCTCTCGATCACCGGCACATGCGCCTTGACAGTAAACAGCGCCGTGCCGTCCGAGAGTTCCTCTGCGTAGATGTCGCCGCGCCGCTTCGAGATGACGCTGTAGAGCTTGCCCAGCTGCTCCGCGAGGCACTGCACCGTGCAGTCGTAGATCGCCTCCACGAGGCGCACGGGCTGCTTCACGAACGCCACGCGGCAGATAGTGCGCATGGTCGAGATCACCTGGCCGCTCAGCGGGCCGAACTTGTTCTCGTCCTCCTTGTCGCCACCCGCCACGCTACTGCTCTCGCTGTCTTCGCTCGCATTCTCCTTTCGAACGTCGTCGTTGAACACCACGTCCTCCACGACGAAGGCCACGCCCCACACGGGCTCGTCACAGAGCGGCCCAGCCGACGACGCCACCTGGAAGCCAGTGATGATGCTATTCTCCAGCTTGCTCAGCGTCTCCTGGTGCTCAAAAGCCGAAGTCGATGCTGCTGCCGTTGGATCTGAGGTCGAGAAGACGCCGGAGCTCGTCTGATAGCTGGGGAGGTTGTTGATCAGCACGTTTGGCCCCACGCGTCGCGGTCCACAGCTCCAGACGCGGTCCAGCGAGAGCTCTCTCCAGAACGCGTCGTCACTCGCGCGCAGATGGGACTCAAACTGGGCGCGGAAGTCGTCGTATTCCTTCTCGGACGACGCCTTCGCTTCCGTCCCAGCAGCTGTCGCCACTTCCGCATCCTCCTCTTCTGCGTCAACCTCAGTCTCGTCGCTCGCATTCTTCTTCCTCAGAGTCGCTAGGCGACGCAGCAGCTCCGCGTTCTCTTCCAGCAGCTTCGCAGCCTCCACGGGAAGCGGCACGGCGCGCACCTTGAGCGTCAAGCTGCCGTCAGGCGTCGTCCCCACCGCAAGCCCCACCTTCGAGTCGTTGCTGCTCGAAGCATCAGTCGCGGCACCAATATTCTGACTTTGACTGCCAGCTTCAGCTTCGTCTCTGCCTGCAGCAGCAACCGTGGACGCGAGCAAATCCTTGAACACCACGGTCTCCTGGTACGAAGAAATGGTGCCGTATGTGATGCTCTCGCGGAAGCCCACGAGTGGCTCCGAGACACGCACGGCAATCTTCGCAAAGCGCTCCTTCAGATCCTTAATGCATCGCTCCAGGTGGAGCTCTCCTAGCGCCACGATCACGTGCTCGCCCGTCTCCTGTACCTGCACTTCGACCGTCGGGTCCGAGCGGTAAAGTCGCTGGAGCCCCGCCTCTAGTGCAGCAAAGTTGCGCGGGTCCTCTGGTTCCACGGCCACGCGCACGATGGGCTTAGCCTGGTACGGCATCTTCGTCAGCGACGGACACGCGAGCGTGCTCGACAGAGTCGCGGTCTTCAGTACGTGCTCGTGGAGACCGACGATGCCGACGATGTTGCCCGCGGGCACGGCGTCGAGGGCGTGGAGCTCCCGGCCCATCATCATGTACGGTCGCAGGACGCCACCTGGCACGCGCGTCACGTGCTTCACGTCCACGTCCGCGTCCATGTCACCGTAGTAGCCCTGGAACTTTGGATCGAGCACGTAGATCGGCGCTCCGGCCTTCAAAACACCCGAGTACACGCGCCCCACGCCCACGTAGATCTCTTCATTCGACGCGTACCCTGCGTGGTGGAAGTCCGAGAGCACGTTCGCTTCGACGGAGATCATCTTGCAAATGTATACGACCACGGGCGCATCGTCGCTCGTGTGGCAGGCTTGCAGCGATCGGAAAACCGCGGCGTGGTGGTCGGCGGTCTCCAGATCCGACAGCGAGATCGCGCAGAGCTTCTCTGCACGTTTTGCCTGTGCGACGATGGGGTTCGGAAGCGCGCGCGTGACCATCTTCAGGACGGCCATGGAGAGCGGGAGCCACTTGCGCATCACGGCCTGAATCGTGCTCTTGCGGTCGTTCTGCTTGAGCTCACGGTCTGTGATGAGCTTCCCTATGCGCAGCTGTCGCATGAGCTTGCGCAGCTCCTCGAAGTCGGCGTCGGAGCTCACGGGCACCACGAGTGCCTTGTAGGTCGTCCAGATCGGGTCCAGGATGAATGAGCAGAACATCGTCTGGCTGTTGGACGTCGGCGGCTTCGTCACGATCTTCTTTGTCTTGCCGTTGTAGTAGAAGTCACCCCAGAGCGCCTGGCGTACGGCGCGGAACGGCAGCTCGAGCTTCTTGGCGTAGAGCTGCGCGAAGAAGCCGATGTTGAACGCCCACCCGTCTGCTGCGCTCGCGAAGAGCACGTTGCCGTTCGACGGTGAGAAGAGCAGCTCGTTCTCGAGCTCTTCGGTCTCGTTCGTGATCGCTTCGTCGTCCTGGATTCTCTCCGCAGTGCTGTTGTAACCCTTACCCTCGGCTTCTTTCTCTGCGTTGGCCTCGTCGGTCTCGCGGTCGTGTCGCTCGAGCACGTCAGCGCGGATCAGCGAGCTCAGCACAGCGTTTGCCTGCTCCAGGATGCGATTTAGGCGCTGGTAGGCTTCGTACGGCGAGTACTGGAGCTCAAAGATGAGCCGGTCCATCTTATTGATCACCAAGCACGGACGAATGCCCTCTTTCCACGCCTGGCGGATCACCGCGTGGGTCTGCGCGCAGACGCCCTCGACCGCATCGATGAGCACAAGCGCGCCGTCACAGAGACGCACGGCGGTCGAGACGTCGAAGGAGAAGTCGACGTGGCCGGGCGAGTCCACCAGGTTGATCAGGTACGGCGCCTCATCCTGCTCCGAGTTCTCCGTGCTGCTGCTGTTTTGGAACACGAGCGAGATCGCGCTGGACTTCATCGTGATGCCGCGGATCTGCTCCTCCTCCGTATTGTCCAGGAAGCGGATCTGCAGGACCGTACACATGCCCACTCGTGTTAGCGCAAAGATGCATTGGCTGGAAAGCTATAATGTTTTCCAAACGTTACCTTGCCAGCGAGCTTCTCGGAGATGATGCCGTTCGCGGACACGAGGCTGTCGCTGAGCGTGGTCTTGCCATGGTCCACGTGCGCGAGGATGCAGATGTTGCGAATGCGCTCGGTCGCGTGCTGCAGCCCGCTGAGCGTCTCGGGCGTCACGCGCAGGTTCGCGGCGCGGGCGGCCATGGCCATCAATCGGAAAGTGATGATGTCGGCTTGGTGTTTTAAAGACGACTTGAAAACCTCTTTATAATCTCTATGGTCATGGCTCCTATATGCATTTTGACCCAATGGACATGGTCCAACATTCATACAAATCCCTATCAAAACAAATTGATGTATACCTCTTTATAGTACTTGAAAGAGGTGGATATTAGCCTTTTAGACAGAGATTTTGTATGGAACTACGGACCATGTCCTTTCACTTACCAGTGAAGGTCGTGTATTTGGCTCTTGTAAACAGACTCGCCACAACGAAGCGTCCAAGAACGTGCGGATGGACATACAAAAAGCAATATTGAAAGGCATAAGCTACGGTAAACAGTAAACGGATACAGTCGGAGTCCCCGCTTTAACATAATACATAATACAGGGTGCTTATCGGTAGAAATACTGCTATAAAAACGAGTTGAGACAGAAACATTTAGAGCAGAATTCGATTGTGATCTTGCTTTTTGTATACTCAAAATAAAACTGCAACGCGGGTTTCCTGTTACATTTTTTTGAGCCCGACAAAAAAACCGCGAAGGCAATTTCAAATGAACTAGTCGTTTGTATTGTTGAAGTCTACTTTGACCCGTGGGTTTCCTGTCACAAAATATGGGCCGGGTATTTTTACACACAGAACACTTATTGTGCCTTTCAAATATTCTGTCAGTTTTGAAGTCTAAAAACGCGAATAAATCCAAATGATATTTGCTTATTCGCGGTTCTCACTAGTTTTAATATTATTGTCCCACGAATAAGAGAAACGATTTGCTAAAAAATAGTA
>JAADXK010000325.1:0-28539 GCA_023337805.1 Globisporangium barbulae
AAGTGGATCCAGCAGCAGAATCAAGTGCGGGCCACTGTGGATGCAACAGCAGCAAGAGTGCGGTCACTGATGGCATTAGCCCCAGCAGTAACAGCAGCAATCCAGTGGAAAATGTGGATTGTGGGCTGACGACCTGGGTGGTGCTTCCAAATGCGTGACCTCGCTTTCGACTCCACCACCAAGCCTCCTTCAAGTCCAAGAAACTCTATTTGCTCTTGCGTTCATCCGTCTACTTCACATACACACACCATCCTCACCACGACTCGCTGCCTCTACCTCCTACCACTTGAAGCGCCGACCCACAAGCTCAAAGAGTTGCTCGTTGAACGGCGCATAGAAGTCGCGCAGCTTCTGCTCAATCACCGGATCGATCGGGTCGTACTTGCGCGTGTTCTTGCGCTCCGTATCCGCCACTTGATGCGGCGGCAGATCCAGGAACTCAAACGCGCGACTGACCTCGCGCTGCGTACCCTCGGCGTTCTTCATGTCGTCCAGGTCGATGATCAACACCTGGTCTCTCGGGAACACGCGCAGCCAGAGCGCGAGTTGCAGCGCGTAGAGTCCGCGACCGACGTACGAGTGCGCGCCGTGCTGCTGCGAGAGCGCGTCGGCGTATCGCTGGAAACTGTCGAGCGCCGCGTCGTTTCCATCGAGCAGCGAGTCTGACGTCACTTTGGCATCTGTGAGCAGTCGGAGGTCCTCGTCCACGATCTGCTCGAAGGACTTGCCCTTGACGGTCTGGCGCATGCGCAGCTGCGCCGGCGTGCCCGTCGGATCCGCCGTCATCTGAAAATGCGAGAACGCGCGCTTCGTCGGGTCACGCAGCATCACGAGCAGCTTGATGTCTGGGTACAGCAGCTTGAGGCGCTTGGCGACAGGCTCACCGTAGAGAAGGTAGCTCGGCGTGGACTCGCCGATCTGAAGCGGCGGCGTGAGTTCTTCGCCGCGCTCGCACTGCAGCGACAGCAGGTACTTGATCCTACCAACGGCACACACTCTATTAGCCCACGCCAAGTCAACAACAGCAACAACAACTTGACACACACTACTACGCACCGCATGTCGTCCGCCGAGTTGCCTTCTAGCGCAATGTCGACAAGAATCTCACCGTCACCACCACTCACTGGCGAGAAGCGCTTGAGCACCGGCTCATACGTGGCGCGCTCCTCCGGCGTCAACTGGTGCTTGAGCGCTGCTTGCCACGCCCAGTCGAGAAAGTGCGGCTCGCGGCGCCGGCCCTTCATGGCCTGCGGATGCTGGCTCAGGTACTCGTAGAGCGACGTGGTGCCGCACTTTTGCGCGCCGATAATGACCCAATTGGGCGCAAAGAGCGTCTTCACGCGCGCCTTCATGAGATCGTCGCACATGCGCATGTCCACGAGCTTGAACATGGCGAGCAGCTTGGTCCAGAACAGCTCAATGAAGTCCTGGTCAAGGCCTCCAGCAGCAGCTAGGACGTGCTTCTCGACGTTCTTGACAAACTGCTTGCCGTTGATCTGCTCGATGAAGTAGTGGCGGCACGCAGTCGTGAGCGCCGCGGCCGCGGCCGCATTCATGCGCTCCTTGATGAGCTTCTCCATCTCGAGCAGCTGCTTACCCGCCTGCTTCTTGTCTTTCTCCTCGGCCAGCACGTTCATCTGGTCCACGAGCTCCACGCGGCCGCGCACCTGGCGACACATCTGACCCGCAGGCAGCGCGGCGCGGTGCGTGATCACGTGGGACTTCTCCACGTAGTCGAAGATGAGGTGGATGCGGTGGTGCAACGTCGGGTTGTGCACGCAGTGCTTGGCCGCGTTGTTGAGCTCCACGATCGTGCCTTCGTTGAACGCGAAGCGCGTCATTGAGTCTTCAAGTGGGCCGCTCGAGAATGCGACCTCGGGGAACGTGACGATCGGCACGTGGATGCGGTGGGTCTTGCTCACCCACGGACTGATTAAACACACAGCAGCAGCAATAGGACAAGCAGCTACTTGGTTAGCGATCATCGTCAGCTACCACGCAAGTACCTGCTGTATAGACCCACACACAAAAGAAGACGTACCCGTTGTCGTGGTGGGCCGGGATGAGTGTGTCGCCTGGCATGCGCGCGAACAGACAGCGGACCACCTGTTAGCACACACACAGCACCACCTCAGTCAGCGAGCACTAGCCACCTATACACACATCACCGCACAGTACACAGCGCACCTGGTCGGGGTGCACGCCCATGCCTGTGAAGATGCGCTCGAGCGGCTCCTTGTACTGCGCGTAGAGCGGCAGCACGTACACGCTCTCGAGCTGCGTGTCAGAGAAGACGCACATGATGTTCTCGACGCCCAGCTTGTCGTGGAACGGTCGCTGGAAGTACACATTGTGCTCGCGGTTGTACGTCTCCTGCCAGTGCGTCACGGGCAGCGCCGTGAGCTGCGCGCGCAGCTCCGAGATGTCCACGTCGTCGCGCACGAGCGCCGCGTAGAGCAGCTGCGCGTGGTCGCTGGGCGCGCGCATCTCCGTGGGCACGCGCTTGTGCGACAGCGGGATGCACGCGCGGCGCGGCGGATCGGGCGCGTTTTGGCGCATCTGCTGCTGCGGTGGCAGTGAGGAGGAGGAGGAGGAAGAGGCCAGCGGCGCCATGGTCGAGCAGTGCTTCAGTGAGGTATCGAATGCGGCGGCCAGTGAAAAAAGCGACAAGCATGAGGTTGCATGTCCGAGGCACGCGTAATTGTGTACGTTGTGGTGCTCGTGCCACCAGTGGAGAGATTGTGTGGCAAGAGTGTATGCATGATAAAAGGTGGGGATAGAGAGTCTCCTTATGACTGCAGCATAAAACCTTTATATGAAAACTACGCAGGGTGTCGTCACGAAATGGCTTCATGAAAAGTTATTCATATGGCTACATTTACATTCGTTTCAATGGTGGGCACGCGAGCAACTGTTTCTCTCAGAGTCCCTTAGGCGTTGCTGGCTTGCGCAGCCCGCTCTGCTTGCCTGCGGCCGCCAGGCTCTTCTTCTTGAGCGCCTTCTCCAAAGAGCTCTTCGCCGCACCAGCCGTTGGCTTCTTCTCCGAGGTCTTCGGGAGCACACCGTCTGCAACAGCGCCTGGTTTCTCTTCCTTCCTGACGTCTTGCTTGCTATCGCTGACGTCATCACTCCACTCTCGAGTGGAGTTGAACGCAGCTCCAGAGCTCACCGTGTCCTCTTTCTCTTCGTCTTCTTGGGCCGAGTCCTCACTCGTCGTTGCCTTGGTGGGCTCCACGAGCTTCTTCTGCAGGATCTTCTTCATGATCTTGCTCTTTCCAGCGCTTGGCGCCTGCTTATTGAGCAGCATATACGTGCCGAACGGCTTGGGTTCTTCCTGCTTGGCTTCGTCGTCTTCATCGTTGTCGTTGACAATCTGCTTCTGGTGGACCTCACCAGCGGCAAGCTCACGCTTCATCATCTCTCCATCTACAGGCACTGGGTTCATCGAGAGTACGCCTTCGTGCTCGACTGTAATTTTCACTGCGTCGTAGTGCGCATCCTCTGGATTCTGCACTTTTTGGCCAGAGGTTGAAACTTTGCCCTTGAGAGTTTTTGGAGCGGAAACGCTATCGCTTGGCGCAGTGTTCAATACTTTCTGCAAATTCTCAGGTGCCAATCGAGTCTCTGCGGTGGACTCTGCTTCACTGTCTTTCACCTCACCATTGTTTGTCAAATTGGTGACTCGTTCAGATGCATATACCGGAGACGCGTCGCTCGACTCCGTCGGTATCTGTCGATCAACGGTGCCTGAAGGCCTGCTAGCCTCTGCAGGTTCTGGCTCGTACATTGTCTCATTCTCCTCCTCGACGACGGCAGCAATCGATAGCTCCGCCTCGTGGCCACTTGTATTAGCACTTGCATTTGTCGATGGCCAGCCTCGTGGTGATGGCATCTTCCAGTTCTGCACCATCGCCTTGGCTCGCTGCGTCGGCGATGACACTGTCTTTGACGGAGAGGACTTGCCGCCTTCTCCATCTCGTACCCCAGCATCCCCTCCAGCCTTGCCACCACGGTCATCTCTGTGCTTCTTCTTGAGCACCATCTCCAGCGCGCGCTTCTTCGGCGACAGTTTGCGGTTCTGCAGGATCACGAACGCCCCCGTGGGCGGCGCTTCGTCTGTTGCGTTCTCGCTCACAAAGCTGCCGTCGTCGCGCGTCACGCTCTGGTCTGAGACGTCGTCCAGACTCAGCTCGTGCTTCAGGTTTGCTCTAGGAGACCCGCTAAGACCTGCTGCTGCGTTAGCCTTGGCCGCCGACTTGCCGCGCTGCAGCAGCGGTGGCAGCTTGCCCACTTTGCTCATGAGCTTGTAGCTGAGCGACTCGCGCTTCTCTTTGAGCTCTCTCAACAAATTCTGCCGCTTGACGAAGATCTTGGACTGCGGGTTGGCCGCGGGGCCAAAGCGCGCCGACGAGCTCACAAACTCTTCCTTGACGCCAGCCGAGGCCGTCCCCACACTCTTCTTGCCAGTAGCCTCAGTCTGTGCGGCCGCTGCGGCGGCGTTTTGCTCCTCCTGGTGGTGCATGCGCACGCAGTGCATGCCGTAGAGAAAGTGCTCAAAGTCCACCAGGTCGGCGTACGCCGGATCGAGTTTCTCGAGGAATTGGAACACGAGCTCGGGTGTCACGCGCACACCCAGCTGGTAGATCGACTGCGAGATGACCGTGTGTGACACGAGCCCGAGGTTCGCAGCGTCGGCGTCCCGGAAGATGAGTGCGAATGCCCTCACCTCGTCCTCCGTGAAGCCCTCGATGGCCTTCTTCACAGTCAACCGGCGCTGCTCGGCCAGAGAACGGTGGGCCTCCTGACGCTTCTCGCGAATCAGCTGCAGGTACCGCCAGCGCGTCACGCGCGTGAGCAGCTGGCGCTGGATGCGTACAGCCGCGTTGAAGCGGATGCGCTCGTAGAGGCTCAGCGACGCGTAGTACCTCGCCGCGGCCGTGGCGGCATCCGGTTTGATGCGTAGCGCCTCGCGGCCATAGCGGATGACGCGCACGAGCCAGGTCCCGGCCCACCACGCGCCCAATGTGGACCAGAGGATCTGCGCAAAGATCACGCCTGGCTCGATGACCAGGAAGTGGAAGCCCAAGCCAACGCCCCAGCAGAGCACGCAGCGCCACGCGGTGACCTTGCCCAGTGCTATGGAGCTCTGGAAGATCAGGTAGAGCATGAGCGCGATCCATACGCCGCAAAGCGTGAACACCACGTAGACAATGGACACCGGATACGGCACACTGGCGATCTCTTCATGGTGATGGCCAGCGGTGTCATTACCTCTGTCTAGCGAGGTCCACACTTGGTTGATCGACTTTCGCCGCTGTGGTGAGAGTACAGACTCCACCGACGCATTGGGGCTCGCCAACTTCGAGGCGCTTGACACTGAAGGTCTCCGATGAAGGTGATCCCCATGTGACGGAGGTGAGGCGACCAGTGATGCTGCAGCCAGCTCTGAGGCGATCCTGGGTGCCACGCTGTCCAGACTGGACGAGAGCATCTTGGAGAGGATCTTGCCTCTAGCTGGCGCCGCGATCTTGAGCCCCACGACCTTCTCAAACATCTGGCGCACATCTTGAGCCTTGCGCCCGTCGTTCACTCGTAGCTTGAGCTTCGAGTCTTTCGAGACGACCACGTCGTAAGCCAGGAACGCAGCACTACAAATCAACAGGAACTGCGCCAGGCAGATGCCGATAGCAAAGTACGCGATCGTGTCCGCGATGCTGTGGAAAGACTCGAGCATCTTGGGGAGACAGCCGTCCAGGTCGCGCACTTCACTCTGTGCCTTCACAAACGTACTGCCGTTCACACTGCGGGCCTCGTATTCGACCTGGACAGTCGTGCCGACCGGACACGGCCGGAACGCATAGTCCTCGGCGCTCTGGAAACCGCAGCACTGAAGGTCCTGCTGCACGCGGTTGCGGAAATAGTTGGACGCCTCGGCCTTCCAGGCTTCTTCCAGACGCTTCACGACGCTGAAGCCTGTCTTGCGCACCGACCAGTTGTCTATTGAAGCGCTAGAGCTGGTGACACTCGTGTCTGGGTCGGTGGTCACCTCATAGACCATGTACACGCCCAGCAGCGCGCAGGCCATGAGCAGCAGACTCGCGATCACCACGGCGATGAACACGACGTGGCTGCCGCTGCGCTTCCGGTCGCGCATGTCCACCGCGAGCCACGCGAGCAGTGACACGAGCGCGATCAGTAGTGAGAGCACGAGCAGCTCTCTTGGTCCCTGGTCGATCTTGACGCCATACAGAGTGTTGCTGTAGCCAATCAACACGAGTCCCATGAGCGTGCCAATGCCGCAGGATACCAAGAAAAGCCCACCAGCTACAATGCGATAGAGCCGGTAGACGAACCGCAGCAGCCACGTGAACCAGCGCTCCTCGGTCGTGGCGTGGGACGTGTCCATCGTCGATGGTGCAAGGCTGTTGGCCGCCAGCGCAGTGCTCGAGATGCCCACCTTGTCGCCTGGAACATCGGAGGCTGTGGGTACGCTCTGCCTGGGATGAGGTCGCCTGCGCTGGAAGAGACTGCGGAAAAGTAGAACTTTTTCCTTGCGCTGCCTCGCACCTGCAACCTCGGAGCTCTCGTCATCACACCGGTGGCGGATGAGCTCAAAGCCGAACCGACAGGCGCACTGGGCGGCATAGCCGCACAGTCCACCGTAGAGAAGGCCCATGCCGAGCATTCCCCACACGTCCGGCTGCTCGCAGGTCTTGAGCGACGTACGGTGACAACCTTTCGTGGCGAAATATCCACTGAAGATCGCCAGTGTTGTCAGCACAGAGCAGAGGATGCTCGTGAGCCGCTGGGCGCGCGTGAACTTGGGGTCGTACGAGTAGAAGAGCGAGAGCGCCAGATGGGATCGACGCGCCTCGCTCTTGTACTTGCCCGCGGCGTAGCGCACGCGACTCTCGATGGCAAACCACTCCTCCACCTTGATGCGCTTGAGCTGCTTGAGTAGCAAAACGCTCAGTGCCAGCAACAATGTCTCGATGACCGCTAGGCACACCAGATAGATAAAGAGCCATCCAAAGGACGAGCTGATCTGCGCCACGAGCACGTGCTGACAGCCTCTGGCACTCGACAGCGGACACGTGTACCCAGTAGCTGGTCTATCAAATACAAGACCCTTGCCCTTGACGACCAACGGGTCGTTAAACCCGCAGCACTGGTAGTCGAGTGAGATGAGGTGCTGCGTGTAGGGTGTGAGCCTGTTCCACTTGTGGTCGAGGAACGCAGTTAGCTGGGTCTGCCAGTGCTGAGAATCAGCTGAGAACCTGGACAAATATCCCGTGAGCGCCACGCCGAGCCAGAGCGAGAGCGCAAAGAGTCCTCGACCCACGCACTGGAAGAAGATCTGGTGCACGACGCTGTCCACCGTGGCGTAAAGAGTGTACACGTTCACACTGAGCCCCACGGCCGCGTATACGAGCAGTGCGATGCCAACCGAGAACGCGAACAACAATTGCAGCAGGCTTGAGCTGAAGATCGACCACTGCATGACGAGGTCCACGGCGATGAAGAGCGTCGTGAGCGACGCGAAGATCGAGCCAAACGAGAGCACAAGGAGCCCCGAGCGGGCCATTACCATTCCCCAGCTCTGCTTCCAGGACGTCTTCTTGCCCTGGCGCAGGAAAAGCACACTGGCGCCCACGAGCACAGCCACGAGGAAGCTCAGCAGCGCTATACAGCTCTTGAACGTATACCGCGCGACGTGCACCAGGTACCTCTTCATCACGGTCGAACATCCAGTGTCCGCATCAGGTGGACACACGGCCTGGGTGAACGTGTGGGTCTGAGTCTCAGTGAGCGTTCGGTGGGTTGTGACTGTTACCACAGCCTCTGCAGCCTCTGATGAGGATTGGAGCGACCGCGAGTACACTGAAGCACTGGAGGTCTCGCTGGTCTGGGTCCAGAACGTGGCCTGGGCCATGTCTGTGAACACGACGGTCCCATTCGAAGTCACACGGCGCTCATACCCGCAACACATGAATGCGTTTTGCACAAAGCCCTTGGTTGTAGGCGCCGCGCTTTTCCAGAGCTCTTCGAGCCGGAAGTTGGTCGCGTCTGAGCTCAGCGCCGTGTGTGCGAACCGGTACGAGACGCCCATGGCGCCAAACGTGGCCGCAAAGAGCGCTAGTCCCGCCACCGCGTACACTAGAAACACCCATCGAGAGCGCTTCCAGGCCACGGCAAAGCCCACACAGGCAAAGAACTCGAGGCCACCACCCAGAGCGACGAGGTGGATGCCAATGCGCCGGTCAAAGGTCTGCAGCAGGTACGAGATGTGCAGCACATTGAGCTGGTAGATCGTGTCGACACCTGCCCAGAGCACCAAGAGCCCCAGCACGGACGCCAGCACGTTCAGTAGCACGATAACAAACACACAGACATTGTGCACAAAGATGTCGAACGTAGTCTGGTACTCGTCGACCTCCACTGGTGCCGTCATGGCTAAGCCAGCAGGGTAAATTTTGGGCTTGCCAGCAAAGCGTCGCAATCGTATCAGAAGTACCATAGAGAGCGCAAACACGACGGCCTCGGCGATTACTATCGCTGTCATGCGCGTGTTGAACACTGCGATGGCGCTCACGAGAATCTGCTCCACGATTGAACGGCATGTCCGGATCTGCACGTGCTGATCGCCACTGCTGCCAGTGGTAGAACTGGAACTCACACAGGTGCCCTCAGCATTAGCGTCAAAGCCGCAGCACTCCATCGCGAGCTCGAGCTTGACAAGAATGTCCCTGGGCAGCGTGAGGTAGCGTCCCTCAGTCTTCTCAATCAGCACGGGGTCGATCAGCAGGTTGTCCTCGATGCCCCAGAAGAACTGTGAGACGCCAAAGGACACGATGAAGAACGCTAAAGAGAGCGCCACGACCCACTGGAGGCCGCGTATATCACGATAGGCGAGCGCGTGGATGCCTCGCAGTAGGATCACGAGGTACACGCACGCCATGGTAATCACCAAACCGCCGATCTCAACTCCGAACAAAGCCGACACGACGGCATTCGAGACGAAGTTGAGCTGTACGACCATGTCGACGCCATAGAACACGGCAAAGAGCACAAAATAGCTCAGCAAGTAGTACAGTGACGGCAACGTACAGAGCAGCATAACGTTCAGTGGCGAGCTGAGTATCGCGCGCTTGGTGGACGTCTCTCCGTTGGCTGAGGACGCCGGCTCACCTGCCAATTGCTGGAGCCGCAAGTGACGCCACTTGACGAAGATGTTGGCGAGTGTGATGCAGATCGCCTCGACCAAGAAGAGCACCTGAAGGTATCCGAACGAGTGACCAAAGAACTCGCGCGCCTGGAGCGTGAGCACGTGTGAACAGGTACGTGGCGGGACGGCGTTCAGCGCTTCTTCGGGACACACACTGGCTTCCTTGATGGACAGGAAGCCGCAGCAGCCGTAGAAAGCCTCGACCTCTTGCTTAATGTCGGCGCTAAGTGCGTTCCACACCTGAGCGAGCGTGGACAGCAGCGCACTGGGCATGCTCTCAATGTCGTCCAAGTACTTGAACGCGATGGTCACGAACGCCAGTTGCGCGATGAATACGAGCGAGAAGAGCGTCAGGTATGTGTTTCTGGACGTGTGGGAGGCGTCAGCTCGTGCTACAGCCAGTCCAAAGCAACCCAGTGCCGCTAACACGCCTCCAAAGATTACCAAAATGAGCCCTAGCGACTTGCCGTAAACGTAGAGCAGCAGCTCCGACGTGCTGTTGCCCAGCACCAAGTGAAAGTCTACGCCCACGAACGCGAGGACCACGCCTAGTACGATCACGATGGCATTGCAGAACCGCAGGCAGCCGCGTGTGAACGCGTACTGGGTCTCCAGGGTCTTTGTGGTGCCAAAGAGCGTCCTGGCTTCGTTTGGGAGCGTGACGTTCGGGTCAATGGCTGTGGCAGCAGTCACCACGTCGGCCAGTACCATCGTCTCCTCATTCCCATCACCACTAAGTGCCGCGGTGGTCGCATCACTCACGCCACTCTGCTCATCGAGTCTATTGGCGTTGTTCTCAGCCTCTTTAGCCTGTGTTTCCAGCTTCTTGCGAGCGTAGAAGGCCGTAAAGTCCTCCAACACTACCGTCGCTGAGCTCGTCGTGCGCTCCTGAAGCTCGCCCCACTTGGCTCGATTGAGGCCCTTGATCGTCTTCTCCTTGTGCTTCTTCTCGTCCGTTGAGTCCTGTCGCTGACCCACTCTGCTGCCGAGCAGGAACAGCCAAAAGAGCATCGCGGCGGCCACAGCGGGCACGACGGAACTGGGCTCGTTGCGATACAAGTCCTTGTAGAGCGCGTAGTAGTCCAACCGCTCTTCCAAAGTCACGAGCACCTCGAGCTTTGCGATCTCCGTACAGTAACATACGGTGGCGAGCGGTGTGCTCGTGACGTCGTCCTTGATGCAGATCTCAGCGTCCCAGGTGGACGACTGAGCGTTCCACACGTTGCACGCGGTCGTGAAGTTGCTCTGTTCGATGGTGGAGAGCGGTCGCAGGTGTGGGATCGTGAGCGCGACGAGCGGATGCCACGCTAGCTCTGAGCCTCCGCCAACGTTCGCAGCCGTGAGAGCGTCAGTAAAAGTGCCGTTAAGACCCGAGTCCTCAGCAGCGAGTCGTCTTCGCTTGGCGCTGGTCGCGATCACGGTACTCGTGACCTTGGCCGCCGCTTGCGCCACACACAGACTCTTGCTCGACAGTTTCTGCACTTTGATGCTGACATTAGCACCGGAAGTGACGGCGTTCAGTGCGGCCTTTGAGTGAACTGCAAACACGGTGCTGGCTGAGAACTGCTTGGCTTCCTTCAGTGAACAGAGCGAGTGTGGCGGTTTGGCTAATACAAACGCACTGAGGAAGAGCTCGGCCTCGAGGCACGCTATCGCAGGTTCAGTCAGCCGCACGGCCAGTCCAGGTCCACTACTGCCTGAAGCCTTAAAGCTCGTACCTGCGGACGTGAGCGCCTGGATCTGTGTGGACGAGATTTGGATCGCGTCTTCGTCGGGCAAAGCGTCCTTGCTGGCAATCGCCGTGAGCGACAGCAGCGTCCCAATGGTGTTGCCGAACGTGGCTTTGGTCTGGTTGCTCTCGGGCATGTCCCCACTGCAGTCGATGCCTGTTAAGGCCAGAGATGTGGCTGCTAGCCGACGACTGCGGCCTTTCAGTTCGAAAATACTCGCAGAAGCAGCGGGCGCGACGGTAGAGCCCGAGGAAATTGCGATCACAGTCGAGAGTGAGTCGAGCACAGTCTTTCCAGCCGAGTCCAGGAACTCGCCTTGGTTCTGTAGCGTAAAGGCGTTCTCGATAATCCCACTGCTTAGCGACGCCACCTGGGCGAGACCGTCCTCGTTAAACACCGCGGGGGACGACTGGACGACCGTGTCTATGATCAGCGCGTGCTGCGAGAGCGCCGAGGCCGTGGGCTCGACTACTTGGGACGAGTCGTTCAGGCTCGAGAGGATTGCCGTGTTCAGCGTGCGCACGGCGCTGACTTCAAACTTGCATTTCGTGCCCATGTACGCGTCCGCGCAGACGCACTTGAGCGTGCTTGGGTCACAGGCGCCATGATCCGAGCAGATCTTTCCATTCGAGTCCGCTTTTGAGCACCCATCCGAATCGTTCGAGCCTGAGCTGTAGGCACCTTGGAGAATCGAGGCTGATGAGAGCAGGAACTTGGTTCGCTGTGAGGCGTTCGAGGTGTTCGCGCCACCCACAAGCCCCAGGAGGTCGTTGACAAAGCCCATAGGGTTCGACTTGGCCGCCGCGGGGAGTAGAACCTCGATGGACTCGCTGTCGAACGCAAAGCCGCCGAGTGAATCGCTGATGAACGCGACGATCGTGACGCTCTCACTGTCTTTCAGCCCTGAAGGAGGCAACATCATCACGGACGCCGTGGGAATGAGCTGCTCAGAGACGATGGGCACGGTCCTCATCTTTAGAACCGCGCCCAGGACGCTGCTGTCGTTTGACGCGTTCGCCACTAGCGCATTGAAATCCGACGTCCCAATGACCCCAAAGGAATACTTGAGCGGCAAATCCTCAAGATCGTCGGCCCACTCGGCACAGGACAGAGAAAAGAGGTCCTGGATACCGTAGCCGGACTTTGGGGTCACGTCAAAGCGACCCGAGCTTGGGGGTGAGTTGACCTTGATGGTCACGGACCCAAAGCCCTGGTTTCCGTTCACGTCTGTCGCAATGAGACGGAAGATGTACGTCAGGCCAGGCGTGAGCTTGTTCTTGACGATCACGTTGTTCAAGCTCGTGAGAGGGAGTGCGAACGCGTCACTGGTGGCCGAGGCGTTGGTCCCGTCGTTTGCGCTCGGCAGCACCAGGTCGCCCTGGGCCTGGACCCAACGGGACGTGAACGGGTACGTCGACTTGACCTGAGCCGTGAGGGCCACTCGGCTGGACGCGACGATCTTGGCTACCGAAGCTGCGACTGTGACATCGGGGACACTGCCCAGTAGTGTCCAGATAGTGGTGGACGTGTTGGACGTTCGCATCTTGCCCGTGGTCGAGGTCTTGGCGACCGTGAGCGTAAATGTGAGTGTGCGGTTCTGCTGCAAGCTGAAGGGCGCAAGACTCAGTAGCGCGCCCTTGGACGACGTGAGGTCCAAGGGCACGAGCTTGTCAGTCGAGGACGCGGACGCGTTAATGCACAACTCTGGCTCTACAAGCGATGTGTTGGTGACGTCTGCACATGCCCAACTGAACGAAAACGGCGTGGTTGATAAGTCCGGATCGAAGGACGACGTCCCGTTGAGCAAAAGCATGTCTCGCTCGCCAATGGCTCGACTACCACCAGTGATCGTCGCGCTCAGCGCCCCACTGGTCACATTCACAATAATCACGGCCGTGCTGTTGGACGCCCTTGAGTTGTTGACCATGTAGCCTTCGACCTGGAAGCGGTACGACTTCTCGGCCTCCAGCGCTGTCCTCGGGATCTTGAACACGCGCGGGTCCTTGGCCACATTGGCCTTGCTCAGGTCCACTACAGTGTACGTTGTTGTACCGCTGGTATCGTCAATGAGGACACTGGACGCTGTCCAGACGTAGCCCACGGCCGTACCGATCACCTCGGTGCAGCTCACGGTCGCGTCCACCTGGAGCACGATTGGGTCCCCTACGCGCGTGACTTCGAGGCTTCGCTCGCCCACGACAAAGAGCGACGGACCGGGGAGATTGCGCACCTGGACATCCTTTATGAGCACCATGCGCTGGTCAAAGGCGTTCGTAAGCTCCAGGCCGACTGAGTACCCGACCCCGGCCTCCAGCAGCATGCTGTCGATCTGTATCTTGAACGAGAGCGAGTCCGTTGCGCTCTGAGCCAAGGATCTCAGGTAACAAGCCGATCTGAGCTGTGCCATTGTAGTCACGAACGCCAGGTCCGGGTTCGCGCTCAGGTCCGCCTTGGACACGAACACGGAGCTCGACTTGCCCGTCTTCCAGTCCGTCGTGTACTTGAGACAGAGTCGACTTAGACTCTGGTACAACAGCTTGGCTCTTGCTAGGCTCGCATCAGCATCACCTAGATTACTGGTGAGAAAGAACGCCTTTGGCAGCATAAACCAGAATATCTGAGTGAACGACCGGCCACCGGCACCCTGGGACAGCGTGCCGTCGACCGCCCAGGTACCGCAGCTGCCAGCGTCCTCGGGCACCATGAGCACAGGCTTGGGCTCGACAATGTCGCTGGGCACCTGTACTGCCACACTCGCCTGTGTATACGACCGACTTGTGTGCCGTGCACGGATGACGTTGAGCGACTGGCAGTACTGATTCGCAAACACGGCGCACTCGTTGAGCAGCAGCGCGTCCTTGACCGCGATCGTAGCGCCGGAGCCGAGCTCCATACGGAGATTCTTGAGGTCAAGCCAGTAGCAGAATGCGCCCTTGCCCAGGGAGTACTTGGACAAACCAAAGTCGAAGACGAGACTGCACGAAAACCGCTTGAGCTTGATCGCATAGAGTGAGCTCAGCGCCAGGGCACCACTGGTCGTGAGGTCCGTACGCACGGCCATCGTCTCGGCGTGGTAGACGCTCGAGTCGAAGGTCACCTGGAGCTTAGAGCCCGAGGCATCAAAAGTCGCAGCAATAGGGATCGGCGGCGGGATCGCCTCCTTATCGTTCACCATCACCTTGACGCTCGTGACGCCCAGCGAGCTGTTGGAAACGTTGTACTTGGCGTCGACGCTCACAACCTCGTGGCCAATGGTCGAGTAGTGCGTCGAGTCCTCGGCGATCTTATCGTCGATGGCGAACACCGTGATCACACGCGGTTGGTTCCAATCGAGCGCCGTGAACACGATCTGGATAGCACGCGTGACATTCGATAACACTGAGACAGCTGAGGAGCTGGTACCAAAGGCCACGCCGACCTGGGCCTGCAGGAACAAAGTTTTGTCGTTCTGATCCACGATCGCCTCGATTGTCGGTTGGAGTGTCAACAGCACGTCCTCGTAGGGCTCCGAGTTGAGAAACACGCGATACGAGTCGTTGAAGCCGCCCTCAGCCACGTGCAACTGGCTCCGGTTCGTATTGGCCGCGACCTGTAGTGAGATGTTGACGAACGCCAGGTCGTTGTCCGTGATCCTGAGCCGCAGGCTGGCGTTGCGGTCCGTGTAGTTGGCTACCTGGTATAACGGATCCTTGCTTATACTCGTGTGCGTGATGAGCGCTTGGTGCACGGGATTCTCCACGAGCCAGTCATCAAAGGCCAGGAACGACACGTTCTGCCAAGCACTCCAGTTGCCAGGGCCAAAGTACAGCCTCGGGTTCATGATCGTCGCGTTGCATAGCGTCTCAGAGGACAACACACGTACATAACAGCCGTGGTTCGCATTGGGAAGCACAACCACTGGCTGCCAGGGCTCCGTGTTCAGCCGCACGCCGTACGTGTATACCGTCACATTGCTCTCAGTGACGTTCATGAGCTGCGTAGAGAGCGAGAGCCCCGAGACATCGTTGTCCGTGATGCTCACAGTCACCCTCGCGAGGCCCTTGAGCTTGGCGTAGATGAGGTCGTCCGAGGTGATTGTATGCACCAGAGTGCTACTGGAGTTCACCTCATCCTGCGTGAAGTCGTCGAGCGCATCCACACGAACCGTTTGGCTCACGTTCCAGTTCTTCCACGTGAACAGCAGCGTGCTGGGCGTGGTGTTGGCATAATTCCCCACTGTCCCCACGTTGGCAATGGTCACAGTCACCTTGGCGAACGGCTCCGAGCCTAGAACGACGTCGTAGGTATCGAAAACCTCGCCTTCCGTCACAGCCACGGTCTTCTTGAGCACCTTGAGCGCCGAGATGTCGTTGTCAATGACCGTGACGTTGATCTTTGGGATCGCGATGTTATTGTACTTGAGGTCGTCGCTGTACGCGATGTGCGAAATGCCCGTAGCGTGGACGTCGTACTCGTCCAAGTCGTCGTCCGTGGCCTTGACCACCACGCTCTGTGGGATATCCCAGTCTTTTGGCGTGAACGTGAATTCGAAGACTGGAATCGTGAGGTTGCACAAGCCAAACCGGTAGCAGCCCGTGTTGTCGCCGTCGAGCCAGGGGAGCACGACGATCTTGACGCTGTAGAGCGGCTCGGTCTTGAGCTGCAACAGGTACTTGGCATCCAAGAGCCCGTCCTCTCTTACTTGTAACGTGGTCTCGGAGACCAGCACCTCGGCAAAGTCGTCGCTTTCGACCTCCGTCAGCACAGGTGCCAGTGGGAGCTTGGCGTACAACAAGTCATCACTGAACACCGTGTGCGTGACGTTAGAGAACGTCACGTTGCCGTTCTGCACCGTAGCCTCGTCGATAAAGTCGTCGACGGCCGAGAGCCGCACCATCTGTGGGACGCACCAGTTCTCCGGTGTGAACACGATCCACGGGTTCTCGACTGTGTAGTTGCATAGAAATCGTTCCTGGATCGTCACGTTCGTGATATCGTAGACGCAATAGCCTCGGAGCCCGAACGGGTCGCTCTTGTCCGCTTGGAACCGTGAGGTTGGGATCGCTGAGCACCGTGGATAGCCCATGAGGTCAAACTGCGTGGGCACCGCCAGCGGCTCGACCTCCTGAGTCACGAGGCTTGCGTTGATCGTGATCTGGAGGTCCTGGAACCGGATGTAGTCCTCGATAGCCCACTCCAGGCGCCACGTATACCCGCCGTCCAAGTACGGACCCTCGCGGTACACGCGCACGCCTTTGTCGAACTTGATGCCCCGCCAGAGCCTCGTCTCAGGGTTGAACTCAGCCTCGCGGTTCGAGCGCACAAACGGGATCGCCTCGAGGGCTTCGTCCATGCCCACGGCACTCACGTTCACTGGCAGGTTCCAGGTTTCCCCAGAGTACCAGACTTTGGTGTCGAGGTCGTAGAGATCGAGCTTGAGCGAGAACTGGCCACCAATGTACGTCCCGTTGGCCACTGTGGTTGCTGAGATCGTCGCTCCGGCGCCAGTGAGCGTCTTGTTGGTGCCATAGACGCGGATTGGAGGCACGTCCCCGGGACTGTAGGCGTAGTTGATCGTCCACGTGTACCCGTTGCAGACGGCAAATGCATCGCAGTCCAGGTCTTCCCGCGTGACGTTGGTGGGCTCTGTGATGTTAAGCGCCAGCAACGCCTGTTGCAGCTGAGTGGGCGTAGTGTTGAATGGGAGAGCGGTCGTGTTCTTCATGGCGCTCTCCATCCAGTAGACCCGCTGTGTGCTCGGCTTCATCTTCTTGAACCTCCCGCCCATCTCAACCACGTAGAAGCCGCCTAGGGACTCGCCGTCGCGCACCGTGTCGAGCGCCACAGTTACGCTGCGGCCTGTGAGGTTGACGGATTTCACGGTCAGCGGCCGCATCTGGCCGTTGTTCTGAGAGAACTCGACGGTCCACTCCATCCCGCCCTCCGCACTTAGTTTTTGCCTTGAAACGGACACGTTCCCAATGCCGTTGATGCGCGAGATCTCGCTCTGTACCAGCGTCTCACTGGCGTTCCAGGGCAGAGCGCTGGTGCACGTGACGTTGTTGGTCGAGTTGAAAGTGCTAATGTACTCGACCGTGAATGCGCCGCCGATGCGCTCGGGGTTCTGGGTCTCAGTTACCAGGATCGTGACATTGTTGATGGCATTCGGTGCGGCCACGAGGCTCTTGTTATCCGCCTGTAGCGAATAGAACACGTCGACGCTCTTGAAAGTGACCGTGTACTCGAAGCCATAGGCACTTTGATGGATCGTACGAGCGACGGCAACGGTGTAGACGGCCTGCAGGTTGCTCAGCGTCGCCTGCAGGCCGAGTGCTTTAATCAGGATGGGCACCTGGAGTGGTTGCGAGTCCGAGGCCCCGTAGCGAAAGAGAATGTTCCCTGTTGGCGCCACTGATGCGCTCTTCCGTGCAATAGTCAACGTGCCTTCAAAGGGCGTGCTGGTTGTCACAGTGAGCGTGGGGAACGTGGCGTCCTCACCCACGAGGCGAGCAAATGTGATGGCCCATATGAGCGTCGACTGGTCGTAAAGCAACGTACGAGTCACGCGGAAGCCACTGTCGACTTTGAAGAGCGTGTTGAGTGCGCTTTCAACTTGTGCTGCACTTGCAAAGCCATCGACGAACGTCGAGCTGGTCATTCTATCGGAAGACCCGATGCGGAACGTCCTTCCGTAGGTCACGGCGCTGGTCATCGCATCCGCAGACTTGAAGCGCAGCTTGAACGCATCGCTCAGCGTGAACGTGACCGCCTGAACCTCTTCGACAAAGCCTCCGGTCACTTGGACCCTAAAGACCTGATCTACGTGCTCAGCATACGTCACGATGCGCTGCACCTCGATCACTTTGGGTATTGACAGCGCAATTCGATGGATCTCGCGGGTAGAGTTCGTACTCAGCCGCACAGAGGTGACGCTCTGCTGACGAGGTAAACCGCAGTTGACCTTGTCGAAATGGTAGCCACACGGCCGGTAGCACGACCTATTGGCCTCGTTGCTCATGGCGACGGTCACGTTCGCCCACGGCTCGGTCGCGAGGCTCAGCATGTAGAAATTGGTCGCCGAGTAATTGAAAGTCGACCGGTAGGTGCCATTACTGGGCTTCTCCGAGAGTGTGACGTACTTGGTCGAATACAGGACGTCCGTGACATCGTTGTCCTCGACCGCCACGACGATGTCTGGTAGGAAGAGGGCATCGTAGACCGGGTCGAGGCTTCTAGATATCGTCTTGATGCTCGTGAGGTGCAGGTCAGCCTCGTCCAGCTGATCGTCGACCGCGACCACACGCACGGTCTGCGGCAGACTCCAGTTGGCGCTCGAGAAGTACATGATACTGGGCGAGATCGTGATGTTGCAGAGCTTAGTGGGCGTGCTCTCGTCGCCACAGACGAGCGTTGCCGTGTCGTCCTTGCGAGCCTGGGAGGGACACAATCGTGACACCATTGTCGAGCAGTTTCGGTAACAGTTCTCTGCGACGCTGATGGAGATCACGACTGAACTCTTGGGCTCCGAGAGCAGCAGCACCTGGTAGTCATTGCCTTTGCCGTTCTCTGACACGATGAGCGACGTGGTCGAGAACTCGATCCCAGGTACGCTCATGTCAATGAGGTCGATCGTGAGTGTGTCGATGTTGAGCAGTCCGTTGTAGGGTTCGTTTACAATCACGCGGTAGTCAATGCGCACTCTCGACCAGTTGGCCTGGAGTGTCATGAGGCTATTCTCACGAAGCCTTAGCACCTGTGGATCAATGAGAACACGTCTTAGCTGAAGGTCACGGTAGAACCTGCTTACTCGCCGCTCGTAGTCTCTAAACACAGTCGTGGTGTTGCTCCCATTGGCTAGAGCAAGCAGATCCAGCGTCGAAGCCATAGACACAAGCTGATACGAAGGCTTGCTGGTCGCTTGGAACTCCAGTTGCGTGATGTGGTCGCCCTCGTAGAGCTGGTCGTTCGTGGCCACGATGTGAATCTGCGTGAGCTCCATCCAGTTCTCCGGTGTGATGACCACGGACGAGGGTACGACGGACACGTTGCAGAGGTTGAACCGGTAACACTGCGTCTCGGCGTTGATGTTAATCGCCACTGGTGCCAGCGGCTTGGAGCTCAGCCTCAGAGCGTACGAACTGTGCGCAAACGTCGTGGCGTCTGTGGCCCCCGAGATGAAGTCGTGGTAGTGGTCCAAAATCTCAGAGCGGCCGAGCGCTCGCAAGTACCAAGCCACGTTTGAGAGCTTGCCAATGAACCCAGGCATGTTGGTGGTACTCGCAAAAGGCTTGTACGAGCCAAAGTTGAGCGTCTTGCGCTGAACGTTGAATATCGCCAGTGTGCAGGTCGTCTTGGCGGATTTCTGAGTCATTTCACCGCCGCCAGGCAGGTTGTAATTGTACGTGAGTGTGATCGTAGCAGTCGACGGGTCGTACGAGGCCACGACGTGGCTCCACATCTGTGTGGAGGCTGAAGACGACAATATGTCGCTGTCTACGGCGGCAAGGCAGCTCTTGCCGGAGACTGAGTCCACGAGCTTGAAGAAGCCACCCGGGTTGGTTTTTGAGACCCCGATGGACGCAAACACGACACTGGCGCTGTCCATTGTGACAATGTTGACAACACTGTCGGCTGATGACGTCGTCGTGAAGACTATGTTCTGAGTCAGAAGAACCCAGAACTCGAGCGAGAACGCGGGCATCGACGCCTGTAGTAGCACGTCGTTCGAGTAGAACGTGTTCTCCTTGGCGTCATCCACCAGAAACTGCTTCGATGTCCCTGTAGAAGGAAACCCGAGAGCTCTAGTAGCGCGCTTGGTGCTCGCGTCCACGCCTGTGCTGAAAATGGGGGTCTTTACCAGGTCGTCGAATGTCCAGAGCGCCACGGGGTTGTCGCGAAGCACCATCGCGCGATGCTCATTAAGAGATAGAGGAAGTCTCGCTATTGGGAAAAAGTCGACCATTCCCAGGAGCACCACGTCGCTAAAGTCGCTCAGTACCAAGGTGGAGGCCGTCCCCACGGCTCGAAGGTGCGAGTTGCACGCTGCCTCTTCACATAGAAAAGCCTTACAGGAGGCTAGCGATATTGAGCCCTTGAGCACACCCATGGTATCGATCTCACACGTCTCAGTCGCCATAGAGAGCGCGCTGGTCGCCTGCACGCTTCGGATACCGTCGAGCACTGCGCCGTACACTGCAATCGAGATCGCGGTGGGTTGCGTCACGTTGGCGCCGCACTTGGCGACGCTTGTGTCCATCTCAATGAGCCCCACGCGCGTGGGCTTGAGCAGATCGAGCACGATCCACTCGTGGAACGACGTCTTGGCCGCGACGTAGCAGCCGCTGCTCAAGAGACTCTTGAGAGCAGCCGCAGAGCCAGCTCCACTCGTTGTGAGCTGAGAACTCAGACTGTGGATCTCGTAGGCGATAGGGAGGGCAAACTCGCCACCGCTCGAGTCTGGTGCAATAAGCGAATCGGTCGGTGGGAACAACTGGATACTTGACAGCGCCATGGGATTAGTGCCAAAACTGTAGAGGTCTAGTAGCAGGTACCTAGGCGCCGTGCCTGGGTTCCAGCGATTCACTTTCACCTCATTGAGCATCAGGATGCCAAGGCCCTGCTTGCGCACTGTGACGAACCGGCCTTTTGTGAACGCGTCTGCCCAGGTGATGGACGTGGTCCCGTTCTCACAGGAGAACGAGAGCGTAGTTCTGCAAGTTACGATCACGGAACTTGGGTCGTTGGCTGTAGCGAGCGACACATCGGTGATCAGCACTTCAAAGTCCTGTTTGAACGGATCTTGCAGCATTAGCAGGCTGTCTGTGCGGCTATAGCTGTAGAGATCTCCACTCCACTCGGGGTACTTGGTATTGGAACTGCTACTCGACGATGTCGTAGTGCTACAGAAGCCTCGGCCAGGCATTCCGATGTACGGATACAGCACGACGGTGCTGATAGGCTTGACTGCGCCCAGATCCACTTCCCACCACGGACCGTTCTCCAGTAAAGTTCGGGTGCTCCCAGGCGCAAGCTGCTGCTGTGAGCCTTGAGACTCTAGCGCAGCGCTGGCGTTCTGGATGATCGCCGAGTCCCAAGTCGCAGCCTGTTGGCCGTCCACTGCAAGGTACGCGAACGCGTTCTCTGTGTTCGTGCTACTCTGTCGCGTCGCCATCCCGAGCGCCAGGTTCTCGTCTTCCGATCGCTTTGCGCTCTGCTGAACACGCCAGGAATCGGAGGCTTTCTGCGCCGTCCAGTCGCTCTTGAGTCGCGATCGGAGACCTGCGCCATCGGCTGTGGGCGTAACTGACACGAACGAGTCGTACGCTTCGACCTCGACGAGCTCCAGGCAGCCAGTGCCTTCTCTGTAAATGCGCAGACATCGCACGCCCACCTGGATTTCCCAGAGGATGATCCCCTTGCGAACGGTGGTGCGACGAATCAGAGGACAGGACTCAGGACATCCGAACGCCATCGCGTCTTTCAAAGACTTTGTAGCGTTGCTCATCTGCAGCAGAGTTGCGATCCCGACAATGTTGACAGCAACCTCTTTCCCACTATCACTCGCTTTCACAGAGTTCATGGACTCGGGCAGGAACAGCGCGACCTGCCCAAGTTTCTTGGTCTCGTCAAAGCACGTCTCCCAGTAGGGTTCGAGCTCGCTGGCTGTCGATGTCGTCCTGTTCACATTCCGATCTCCGTCAGTCGCTACTGATGCTGATCCAGAGGTCACTGCAGCAGTCGAGCTCTGCGTTGCTGCACCTTGCAGCAACAAATTGGAAAAGCGGTATCCGAGCTGCAGCGTCGGCCGCAGCTTCCTCTCAAAGAGCGATGAGCACATCTGCGTGACCGACTGCGTCGTGTTGGCGACACCCGCGAGCACCTCGATCTTGAACGATAGTACCGAGGCTCTCGTGGGCAATAGCTGTGCGACTAATGCTGTCACGTTCAAGTCAATCGGTCGGCTCTTTTCAACAATAGCTGTGACATTGATCGACTTGGTCGCAGCAAACGCCAGTTCACTGGGGACACTAGCATTCTGAGCGCTAACGCCCGTTCGAGTCCACGAGTTCTGCACGAGTGTGATGCGCAGTCGGTAGGTCTTGGTGAACAACCCGGCGTCACTACTACTGAGCGTCGAGTCCTCACTCGCGTCCGAGGCATTGAAGATCTTGAACGGCGTCTGGTAGAAGCGAAGTATCGCGAAGCTGAACGTGAGCTTCGAGTCCCCCTCGTGCGTGGACGGCAGGTGAAACTTCATATAGGACGTGGTGTCCGGGCCTAGCACGAGGATGCTCACGAGCGCGCTGCCTGTGTCCGTGAATTTCGTAGAGAGTGAGATGTCGCTGAACGCGAACGAAGTTGCATAGTCACCCACCCAGTCGACCGTATCGGACGACTCCTTCGTGATCAGGTCCCTCTCAGGCTGGTTCACGATGATCTCCACACCAGCGCTGTCGTCGTCTTGGACGCGCACGTTCACGTGCTGGTGTGCAGGGGCGTTCAACAATGTCGGGATCGTGTTGTACGGCATCTTGAGTTCACTGCCACTGATAGTGGTGTTGGTTGGAAATTGTCGGTATGGTAGTGCAGGCAGCGTGCCTTGAAGCCAAAACGCCGTCGTATTCGTGTATCCGAAGGGCGAGTTCTGCACGCGATGTGTGATCAGGAATGTGGCCTCAGCCTCCGCGATGGCGTCGTTCACGGCACGGACGCTGATCCACTGAGGCGTGAACCAATTTGCCGTCGTGAACGTCACGAGCGAGGGCGAGACACTGATCTGCGAGTTGCCGACGATTGCAATGCTGACGTTGGCTGGTGCTGACGGTTGGCTATAGATCTGCGCTGCTAGTGCTGAGAAATCATCCCAGAAGCCGCAAAAGTCCGAGCCCGGAAGGCTGCACATGGAGATTGCTGGCTGTAGCGAGCCGTCATTAGAGGACGGTGGCGCATTCAATACGATCGAGTAGGTGGCCACAGCATCAGCACTGGTGTCCGCCGCACCAGCTTCGATGACCAATAGTGAAGCGCTGGAGAGCGTCACGCCCGGGTCGTTGTCCCAGATGGTGACATTAAGACTATTACCTGGTCGAAACACGGCCGCGCCGCAGTTCCAGACCCGTCGCTCATCGATGATATCGGGGAACATTATGAGGACGATCTGGAGAACCTGGTTCACGTACCCACTGGGCCATTCTTCAAAGGCCCAGCGGTGGGTCTCAAGTCGACTCATCCCAGCGCAGACAGCATGGAGCACTCGAATGGGGTTCTGGCCCAGACGCTGCACTTGGTCGAGGTTGAGCAGACCCAGGAAGCTCAGCACGAAACCCCGGAGCTCAGGCGGCGGCGGCACGTACGACAGGAGACCCGTTGTGATGTTGCGAGGTCTGGACGTGTTGAAGTCCATCTGTTCATGCAGCAGTAGGCTCTGGAGCTTGGTGTAAGAAATCGCAATCTCGTTTGCGCTTGTACTGGTACTGAGGCTCGGATCGAGCGGGCGGCTTCCAAAGTACGCAGGGATACCCTGAGCTCCTGATAGAGACGGCAGCACGTCGGCAACACAGGCACCGTTGCTGAGCGTGAAGCTGCACTCGTTCGTCAAATCACAGACTCGCACGGGTACCTGGGCCGTGAGATCTGGCTTTAGACACGTTGTTGTCACCGCCGCCGGGTCGCAGTTTGGAACGTCAAAGCACCGAGGCCGTCGCGTATTGTACCGGAAATCTTTGCTCTCGCTGTAGTGGATGAGCTTCCCTCCATAGTGAAGGCCTCCAAACTCGACCTCCGAGACCAAATCGTCCACGGCCGAGACCACCACTGTCTGCGATATATTCCAGGTCTCTGGCATGAAGGTGATCAGTGGCGTCTTGACCTGTGTCTGGTTTGGATGCATCGCCAGGATGGTGACATCCACTGGGTACCAGGGTTTGGAGCTCAGCACGATATTGTAGCTGTCGTTCATGCCTCCTTCACCCACGTACATGTGCGTTCTCGAGAGCCTGATGCCCGCAAAGTCGTTGTCATTCACTTGCATCGTGAGGTTCCGGCCATAGAGGAACGGCGTCTGCGAGCCGTTGAAGTTCGGGTCGAGACTCGAGCTTGAGTGCGTGATCACGGCGTAGTGTACGCCCTCCGCATACGAATCGTCGACGGCCGTGACCCTCACGATCTGCTCACGGTTCCAGTTGCTCCTCGTGAACGTGACCTTGTGGCTCGTATCATTTGGGAGGCGCAGCTGCTGAACTTTCAGTCCGCTGGGGTCCACGAGCATCACCACGTCCGCACGCACCGTCACGTCATTCAGTGGCTTGCGGTTGAGCACGACGCTGTACTCACCCTTAACGCCGTTCTCCTCGATGCGCTGCCGTCGCGGGGTGATCGTGACGCCGCCGTCCATCGTGAAGTCCAGCAGGTCGCCCTGGAAGTTGAAGCTTGCGGCGAATTCGTACTGCTGAGGGCGAACACCAGTTCGTGTGTGGGAGTCCATGAGCTGCGTCTCGTACTGGGCGAACGGCTCGCGCGCCTCCAGCACAGTGTTGACATTGACCTCCACGACCGCGCTCACCTGGTCCGTGATGCAACCGCCCGTGAGCAGCAGCGAGTTGAAACTGTGGTCGACCATGACGCCCAGGCCGAAGTCATTCGCTGTGCTGCCAAACTGCAGTGCATGAAAGTGGAAACAGGTTGTTAGAGAAGAAAATGAGACCACCAATGTTGACGGAGACACACTTACCTGTCGCGCCCAGAGCTTGTTGCCGTCCCGTGTGAGCTTGATTAACACCACGTCGCGTCCACCAAACTGACCAAAGCCGTTGAGCGCGTGGGCGCCCTCGTCCATGAACCCCCACGTCGTGCCGACCACGTAGATCATCTCTGTGGTCACCACTGTTCCGCTAACATTGTCGGTCGAGGTCTCATTCACGAGCGTAATGAAGCTCGCAGCGTCCGTCTCGTTCGTGCCAAACTAGTCAAGAAGAAGAAAGACAAGTAAGAGCTACACGGTCCATCATTCTATATCCTTTGAGCCATTCGCGCGGTCTCACCTCTCGTGTCCACGCGATCGTATCATCAGCATTGATGCTCGCAATAAATATGTTCTGGTCGCTGATCGCGTCCACCGCCGTCACGTACGTCTTGACTCCCACAAAGTAGAGGTTCCCCACTGCATCCTGAACGCCGCGTCCGATGATCTTGACCTGCGCGTTCGCCTCCTTCTGCTGCCAGTCGAACGAGTCGCTGGCATTGCGCCAGGCCTGCGCTTCATCCGGCGTGAGGCTCACCACAAGAGACGCGAGTTGACTACATAGACTCCACCACAGGAACGAGTACACGAAGAAGAAGAGCTTGGCAGCGGCACTCATCATCATCGAATGCCGTCTGACAATCGCAAAGTGTGTGGCTTGAGAGATGAGATGAGCGCGAAGTCTTGTGGCTAAGGTGCGAAAGGTCGCAACCAAAGACACCACAGCTCTCCGTCTCTTCAGCTTTGTGGACACAAAGCACACAAGAATATCAAAGACCGTTCATTACCTGAGAGGGCACACTCTTGAACATCCCTGTTATATTCACAACCATAAGCCAGGCATCATCATCACGTCAGCATGAGTCTGCCATCTTTCCTCTTTAGACGAGCTCATTGTCATCGTCGCTGTCGTCCAGCTCAAAGGACATCGAGTCCACCTCCTGCGTGAGCTGGCTGAGCCCCGTGAGCTCTTCGAGGTACGCGCTCGAGTTGCACGCGTTCTCCAGCAGCTCAAATGCGCCCGCCTCGTAGGCTTCCAAAACCTTTGA
The DNA here is from genome assembly GCA_023337805.1 of Globisporangium barbulae. NCBI lineage: Eukaryota > Oomycota > Peronosporomycetes > Pythiales > Pythiaceae > Globisporangium > Globisporangium barbulae. Next base: position 25,723 of record JAADXK010000325.1, read on the forward strand.
GCTGCACGCGATGCACCTGTCGAACGGCTCGCCTGTGATCACCATCGAGTTGAACGAGTTGAGGAAGCCGCGCAGTTGGTGCGGGATGAAGCCCATGGGCGTCGCTCCGTCGGCCGACTTCTCGGCACTCGCGTACTTGCCCTCGGGCGAGTGGAGTACGGCGACGAGCAGCTCAACGGCGGTGGCAGACGCGATGGGCGCCAGTCCTGGACGCGTCACCGTGCACATCTGGTCCAGTGTGCGGTCCTTCAGCGAGTCGCGAGGGCTCACGATGTCGTTGCAGAAGTAGCAACCGAGGTTCGATTTCCTCTTCTCGTCGTCGTGGATGCCGTGGCGCATCACCAGGTAACTGTCGAAGCCCAGCGCGGCGTTCAGCAGCAGTTTTTTCTTGGACGCGGCGATGACAGTGGGCAACCAGCGGCTCTCGCGCGAGTCTGTGCCCATGAACACTACGTCGTGCTCGTCAATGAGCTTCTGGAGGGTTTCAAGGCCTCGCTTCGCTTCGTCGACAAGTTGTGCGTTGCTGAGCGCGTGACCCGCCATGGGGATCGTCAGGTTCACGGCCTTCGAGTCCACCAGTGGAAAGATGCGCTTCATGGCATTCGCAGCGCACTCGCCCTTCGGTTTCCCACAGTCCTGGAACTCAAAGAGCGGCTGGCGGACTGGGTTCGAGTGGCTCACGGTCGAGTTGTCGACAAACGTGATGTGCCGAAAGCCCCAGGACAACAGGCTGCGCGCCGTGTAGCAGCCGAGCGTCCCGGCGCCGAGCAGCAGACACTTGGTCTGCGCGATCTTCTCCAGGTCTAGCGACGGTAGCTGGCGCCAACGCATGAGCTTCAGGTTCAGGTCCACGGACGTCTCGGCGAGGCGGATCGGGTCCAGGATCCCCCCGAGCTCCATGATGCGAGGCCCAAGCTTCCCGCGCACGTTCGTCTCCCAGCCCATCACGCGCACGTCGCTCTTGGCTCGCATGCTGGATAGAAAAGGCTCGTCGTACTGGACTTGAAACACGAGCGAGTTGAGCCACTCGAACTCCTCGGGGGCTTCACTAAAGTGATGCAAGTGCTCGCGGAACGAAATAACCTTGAGCGGTTGGTTACGTGGGACTTTGGTGGCTGGGAGGGATGTCAGTAGCGCGAGATAGTTGCGCAGCGGCCACCCGGGGTTTGCCTTCAACGGACATGGGTCCACAAAGCCAAATATCGCCTCGACAACGTCAGAGTTAGTTTCTGCCTCGGAGCGGGACTTCCAGGTCTGGAACGACGCCACGCGCACTGTTTTCCCGCTTGCATCGGCCTCTCGAAGGCGCTCAACGACGAAGAACGGCGAGAAGTCCGTCACACTGGCATTGCGCAGCTCCAATAGTCCGCCGAGCGCTTGGACCTGTTCCACCGAAGAAAGCACTGATATCACCGGGGCGGGGGCCTTGCTCTTGAAGGGTGTCGCAGGCGTGAGAGCTGGGAAGCCGAACCAGTAGAGGAACGAGTGCTTCTTGAGATCTGCGAACGTCACGAGCACGAACGCGTTCAACTGGTCCACATTAGCGTCATTAACACCATTGTCATTGACGACCGCGTCCAGGATTCTCTCGCTAGCTTGCTGTAAGACAGCAGCCTTGTCGAGGTTCTTAAAGTCCTGTTGTGGATATGTACGTCATATTATAGAAGACACATGAGTAAGTATGACAACACACATTAGAAACCGGCGCTTCGTATAGAACTGGTGGTAATGGCACGAACCTCCAGCGTATTGGTGTTGATGAGAGTCCCAGGCGCTTTCCACTCGTACCGCGCGCGATTGACAGCACTATGTAGTGATGCAGGCAACAAAGGCGTAGCGACATCCATACGCATATCAAGCGAGTGTGTAACGCAATAGACAGTGGTGTTAGTCACTCAGTCGATCGTCTTTTCAACCCACAAGCCCATGAAATGAGACAACAATGAGGAGCTCACCTGGCGTTCTGCTCTCCGTCGGCGACTGGGAACGAGCTGTCGTCGACCGTGAAGCGCGCAGGCACGTTCACCGATCGACCTGGTGTGAAGTACCCCGTGAGCGCCTAATACACACGCAGACAGACAGAGCGACGAGCGCAACCATTATCCCATCAGTTCGCAGTAATGAAGCGTGGTCTTCAATCAACCCACCACCACATGCAGCAGGAACAACGCAAGCAACGCACCTGCGCCTGGTCGTTGAGTTGGAAGGTGTTAAGCTTGAGCGTCGCGAGCTTCTGCCAGAAGGTCACGTCCGGCGCGCTGTTCCACGGCTGAAAGCGCAGCGTCTTGAACTGCTCTCCGTCGCTCGCCATCTTGCTTGTGTTGTGCTTGAAGCGAACTGAGAAGGATTTGAGCTGATTGATGTTCTTGAAAAGAGGTGGTCGAAGATGTTGCGCCCAAATTAAAAAAAGCCACATCACATTTTGCAGACAACGCCCCAAAACAACAAAGGTATCAGGCCAGATTATGGCCGACGACCGGTTTTTGGCCGATAATCGACAGTAGCCAATCAGATCGCTCAAAATTGTCAACTCTAGCATCTGATTGGTCTGCTTAACGAATGGATCAGTTTATGGCCGCCCGCACGCGTCACACACAGGCAGGCCACATACTGCAACTCGACGCACGATGAAGAAGAGAAAGGTCTACAGCCAAGACGATCTCGCGAAGGCTGTCGGTGCTCGTGAACGTGGTGTCGTGGGACACCATTCGCGAGTCGTTCCCCACCATTCCAGAGAGAACGATCCGCCGCCGCGCTACCCAACAGCGCTCTGGTGTGACGCCCCAAAGAACCGGACCGCCGCCCGTTCTTTCGCGT
>JAADXK010000326.1:0-28425 GCA_023337805.1 Globisporangium barbulae
ACCTACAATCCTGATATATAAAACCTTGAATACTCTGAGGTTCAACCCATAGACCTTGAACTTGAAGTCTGACGGGGAGATTCCCTGCGATGTGATTGGCTCGCGCCACTCACATGAATTGGCTGTCGCGTCGGCCGCGTCGCCAGTCCAGTTTCCAAAGAGCAGGAACCATCATTCCGCACATGATCGCAACTAGTGGTGATTACTCCATAACACCAACTGTGTGCTAGAATGGTCTGTGACATCATCCGATGACGTCACTTGTGCACATGGATATCGGCGGTATTACTGGTATCCGACCAGTAATAGTCATCCATGGTGCACTGTGAGGTGATGTGTACGAAACACATCTGCCTCCATGTAATGGCCATCGAGGACCCATTACAATCACCCTCTTGTTGCCCCTTCCCTCTGGATCCGGTTCGCTCTTCTGGACCACACGATCTGAACCTCTTCCTCTTCGCAGCGTTGTGGACCTCGCATTTTCCGAATCGTGGGTGCGCTTGCGCATTCACCTTCGCACTGGCTCTGGATCTCTGCGGGCACTGAACGATCGGAGATCGGAGGCTTGGATCGGCTGACACGCTTCAACGATCTGTGGTCTATGATGGGTACTCGACTATCCGAGATCGGAGGTAGGCACTGGCCGATCATCTTCAGCGATCTGAATCGGCGATCTAGATCGTCGGTTCTCGGCCGAGGAGCTTGATCGGCGATCGTTGCCGTTGATCTTCCATCGATGATCCGCCGCGCTGGTATGCGATCTGTGTGTCAACATTTACCAGATCTCGCCAGAAGTCTTTATCCAAGTTCTCAGCACTGTGTCTTGCACATCACTTCCCGCCGGCGCGTCTGGCGTGATCTGGGTACACGCAATCTAGATCGTCTGGCGACGCAGTTGATGAGCGGGGGCCTCTTCAAGCTGATCCTGCAACACGGGGCCTTTCCTGGATTTTTCATTCCGTTACACCACAGTACCGACACCTCGCGGGGATGAACAAGGCGCTACTGAAGCGAAGGACTGAAGACACGCTACTCGAGCTACGCCGAGATCATCCACAGCATCCCGTCGTACAAGATTGCCACCTTAACCGGCTACCTCGCTGATCTCGGTTATTTATGGAAGAATGTCAACATCCTCATGAAGTTTTGCAACACGGAGGGACCTCTGAATTGGCACTTCTTCCAGACGCAGCTGAAGCAGAAGGCTCTGGACACACCAGCGAAGCGCTTGGTGCCTGTAGCCAGGCCGAAGGTCCTCATCGCTTACGGCAACTAGAGCCGTCGCAACGAAATTTCTGGCCCCGAGTCCTGTGAAGGGCTTCAAGGAGGCGCTCCGGAAGCGCGCGACGGTGACAGACCAGGGCGAATATCGCACGAGCAAGCTTTGCTCTGGTTGTCATCAGACGCTGCAACAAGCATTGTATTGCTACGTAGATGACGACAATGAGGTCGTCTCGAATAGTAACAGAACCGTCTTGCGCTGCTCCACCAGTGATTGCATGGCGAGCTTCTGGAATCGAGACGTCAACGCTGCGCTTAACATCCTGACTCTGATCAAGTCCAGACTGCAACGTTTGGAACTGACAGCGTTTTCCAGTGTAGACACAGCAAAAACGTGCGTGAGGAGCCTGGCTACACGAGCGCACATGGTATTTAGTCCGTTATACATATCGACTCCTGGAAATAGTAATGACGCCTAGAAGCGGCTAGCAACCTGAAGCGTCGACGAGGTAGGTGGCTGGCCATGGAAGACGACGGTGCTGCAGGCAATGGCAATGTAGCAACGCCAAGTCTAGATCCAAATCAAGCTTCACACCTGCACGCAGATGCTTCGAGCTTCTGTCGGTACAAGTCCGCGCTGCAGCGCTTCCTGGCGGTCTCGAAGCGACGCAAGCGCCACTTTCAAGCGCTCCAGCGACCATCAGATACGCAGAAGAATGGCGATCAGAAGGAAAATGGCGACGAAGATAACGAGAAGCAGTCTACCAGCGCCGCTCAAAAGCGAATGTTCATCATCAGTGAGAACGAAGAGCCCTGGAACGTCTTCACCTTCGGCTCTCCATCGACTCAGGCTCCCTCACCATCAGGCTTCATGGTGTCGATGCGGATGAAGCGCCTCGTGTTCGAGTGGAGCGACTTCCACTTCTCATCGCTGCACAGTGCCTGTGCCTTTGGTGACAGATCACTAGTGCGCAAACTGCTGCAACACGAGTCGTGCACTCTGGCTCGCGATGCCGGTGGCCGTATCCCTCTGCATCACGCGGCGATCCGCGAACAGCTCAAGATCCTCACACTCCTGCTCAGGCGTCCAGATGCAAGGCTTCAGGTACACGTGCGCGACAATCTCGGGTACTCGGCCACGCACTACGTGCTCTTCAAGCTCATGGCGCTCGCCCATCGCCGCTATCCACAGTGCCAATCAGCATCCACAGCTTTGCACATGAGACGAGTCTCGAAGCGGTACCGCAGACTCTCGCGAGCCGCAGACGAGATGCTGAGGCTCGTGTCCCCAATGTGGCTCAGCGATGGTGGGGATGCGAGTACGAACCGCACGGACGACCTGGACTTTAGCCTCAGGGCTCTGGACTGGCGCTGTCGAGGTGATGGCTGGGACGCGACGAGGAGCGGCGACCTCGAGCGACTCAAGTTCCTGTTTCAAGTGTACTACAAGGCCGGTTTAGACGATACTACGTTGGTTCTGAGTGAGCTCAGGCAGTCTATGCTGCACGAAGCCTGCAACCAACAGCACGTGGCAGTGCTCTACTACCTCGTGACGCATCAGCAACAACTCTGTCGAGTGGTTAGCAAGCACCTGAGGGACGCATCGGGGTGCACTGCGCTCCATTATGCAGCGATGCGGGGCTTCCTAGAAGGCTGCGTGGTGCTCTTGGAGGAACAAGAAGAGATCCCCGACGATAGTGGTGATGGAAAGCTCTACGGAGACTATGAGGATGATACGGAAGCACTGTGTCTAGCTATGGATACACGAGGACGAACTGCTTTACACTGGAGTCTGCTGGCAAATCAGCAAGAGTCGTCGTCTCGAGAAGCGCAGAGAGCGTCGGTGATCAAATATTTGGTGACTAAGTGCGTCTCGGCGCTGCATGTGGTCGATGACGATGGCTTTACGCCGCTGCACGTAGCGATCTGGCGTGGGGACTTGGAGATCGTCAAGCTCTTCGTGCAACTCGGTGCGAATGTCAACACTGTGAGCTCTTGTTTAGGTGAAGCGGCCAGAGTCGATGACGTGGAAAAGAGTACCAAAGCTGTCAAGGCTACAGCACCGTGGGCTCCATGCGGCGCTCGTTTCCACGGCGACCATCGCAAATCAATCATCTCGCATATGGCTACTTCGAAAATTGACCAAGAGGGTGGTAACCAGACCGACAACGGAGCAGATTGTGAGACGATGCTACTTGCTGAACACGATCAGGAAGAAGGTCAAGATACTCCTGACACAACAGTGGAAGGCTCAACTGTGAAGCGAACCTCAAGCTCGAATCCACAGGACGAGGAGAACGCAAGAGGTAATGCAGACGGGAACTCGGTCGTGATGGAGACGCTCAAGTACTGGCTGCGCAAAGACAACAAGAAGCGATTCGACAACAACAACAAGGCTGACGAGAACCAGCATGACGTGCTACCAACCACTCACCCAGCAAATCCTCCAAGCACCCAGAAGCCACAGCGACCTCATATTCTTGAGGCCGGTGAAGTACCATGCAACGATGACAACGACGACACCTCAGCGCGCGGGTGCCGCAAATACGGTGGCCTCTGCCCACAGTGCAGCAATCACAGCGGCTGTGCTGCCTCCTGCTCTAAGAGCAGTGCGCTTTCGCCACTTATGCTGGCGATTCGAGCCTGTCGACGCGGCTCAGCAAGAGGCAACGATCGCGCTGTGATTGTGGAGCTCTTGCTCCTCTCTGGAGCAGATCCGAATGAAAGCGCCTCTAGTGATAGTAAAGAGACTTCATCTTGCCCGCTCATCGAGGCGCTCTACGCGTCGACCGCGTGTCCTCAGATCGTGTCGCTGCTGCTGAGTCATGGTGCAAAGCGCGTGTGCGTACAGCAGCTGGAGCAATTCTGCCAGTCGTTAATGACATGTGGTGCTTCAACTGCGGAGGTTGACACTGCGCTGCTGGGTATCATGGACGCCCTGGATCTCCACGAGCACGATGATCAACGAGCATCCGCTTCTTCGCCGCTGTCAGCGTTATTTGAGGCTTGCTGCTTCAACTCGCTGACGAGGCTGCTCTACAGACATCCTAGGCATTGTGCAGCACTTGATCAAGACGACATCCAAGCTGACACACGTTCATTGCGTCTGTGGAGAGCGATCCGATCGGGGCTGAGTGGATCTTCACCGACGCCCAGACTGGCTGCTCGTTCGCAGCATCGCCTGGATCGAGAGCATCTTTGGTTCTTATGTGAGTCTCTCAAGCGCAGCCAGCAGCAGAGCTCAGTGAGCCAGGAGGAGCCTCAGTGCTGTGACAACGCTGAGCTCAGAGAGTTCTTGCAGCATTGTCTGGATCGCTGCCTCACAACCTGGCGACGCCACGCCAAAATCACGCTTGTGGAAGATCACGAGCACCTTGAGCAGCAGCAGATGGTGTCAAACTGCATGGAGCTCCTGGGCTTGACCCAACATCACGAGTTTCAAGAACGAGGACGAGATCCTGAGACTAAACCAGGAAACCTCACAGTCAACACGCTTTCAGCGCAGTGGCTCGACCACTGCATCGCGCTTGGCTTCTTCGATTCGGCGCTCGTTCTACTAGACAATCAGCTGACAGATTCCCACTGCAGCGTTGGCTCAATGGACCACTTGCTGCGCGTCTATGGCGACGAAGGGCTCGCGAATCGTCATCACCTGCTGGGATGTCCATCGCATGAAGACTTTTTCGTTGCCATGGTGGAGAAATGCATTGCCGCGATCGAGTGGACAGTGCAGCCGGATACTTCAGCTGACACTAAACCCCAGTCTCCAGTCGTGCGGATTTCGATCGAGTCTTTCGTTCGAGCGTGTGCGTACAACCTCTCGCTGAAGATCGTGCGCAAGATCTGGCGCCTCATCGAGCTCAACAACACAAACAACAGCAGTAGACTCTGTCGTGTGGGCAGCAAGACGCTCGTTGAGTGGCTCGTGCACCACCGGCGACGAGATTTGATCGAGTTCCTGCTCGAGAGTGATGCGTCCACACGTCCAACGAGCCTTTTACTATGGCGCGATTGCATCAGTGCTGCTGTTGCCGCCTGCGATAGTGAGACTGACAAGCGCGAGCTGCTAAGTTGGCTGCTGTCTTTGTATCCATCCAGTCTAGAAGGTGATGGTACTGCTTATGCTGAAGAGCTCAAGATGATCAAGTGGCTGGCTCTAAACCGCGCCGTGCGATGCGACTCGCCGCTTCTCTTTACGACCATCATTGAGCCTCTGTGGACCCGAGCCACTCGTGCTTCCTGTGGTCTTGAAGACGCCGCTAAAGCCTCAGAGACCAACGACGAAGAGCCGTCAACCTCATCGACTGAGCAGCAAATACCCAGTGGCACGAAAGCACCGGCAGCGGCGCCGTTCTCGTCCACGAAATCGCTCTTCTCACGTCTGCTACGAATACGATTCTTCCACCAAATGGCGCGATGGAACGCACTGAAACTCGCAACGTATCTGATCGACGAGTGCTTCAAAGCAGCTCCGCTCTCTGACGGCGGAGAACGAAAAGTTACAACGGGTCAATGGCGCGACGTGCTACTCGGGCTGCGAGGCGACGATGAAGAGCAAGCCACCGAGGAGGGAGTGCGCAGTCCACTTGCGCTCTGCTGCTCGCTGGGCCACGTGGCGCTCGCTCAGCTGTTCGTGCGCAGTATGGGGGCCGCAACAGCCATGTCGGTATTTCCGCCGGAGCTCCAGGGTCTCCACGCCTACGGCCTCTTCAGTTCGATCATGCGCCTCAACGCTCAGATCCAGGGCTTAGATTCTCCTCCTTATGGAATGAGGCTAGTCATGGTAGAACGCCTCGAGGTCTTCCAGAGCGTCGATCAGTGGCAAGTGGCATGCAGATGCAACCTCGTGACGCACTTGGACGCTCTTCAGCTTCACAGTATCCCAGTCTCAACAGCAGCAGCAGCTGGGTCTCTACAAGCGATCCCAGCCTTGCTGCTACTAGCGATCAGCGCTGGCTCACTGGACGCGCTCCAGTGGCTCCTCGTCAACAAGCTCAACAACATCAACATTATAAACGAAGCAGCACTGATCGAAACGCTGTACGAGGCCGCCAGCAAGCACCCAAGCAACCTCTACGCCCTCATGACGCTGCTCCTACTCGACCACATTCCCTACAGCGGTCGACTCGCTGGCGACGGCAACAACGTGACGCTCTTGCACCGCTGCGCGTGCTTTCTTAACCCACAGCTGATGCGAAGAGCCGTCGACAAGGTGCTGAGTATCCCGGGCAGCAGTGTGAACGTCCTGGATGCCTTCGGGAACTCGCCTGCCGTGTACGCATGCATGAGTGGGAACCTAAGCAGCTTGTGCTACCTCGTGAGCACGAAGAACGCGCGCCTGGAAGCCGAGTACGAGGGTCAGGCAAGCTTTTACTATGCACTGCAGCTGCTGCCGTGCTTCGCCTGGCGGTTTGTGATCGCGAAGCTGCTGATGACAGAGAAGTGTAATCGGTGCTTCCTGCACTGCGACGGTGGTGCAATAGACGACGAGAGCTGTACTTCAAGCTGTGGCTGCAAGGGCTTTGAACGTGCTGCTCAGGAGGGTGAGGCATCGGCTGAGGCGCTTGTGTGTTGTTTTTGCGGACATGACGCACAGCACCACCGGAAGATCCCGCTCCCACCCTGGTTCATGGATCAGTACGAGACATATGTGGGCAAGGCGGCAGCAGCGATTTCTTCAGAGCAGTGTGATTCCGAAAGCGACCGTGAAGGAGACGAACGTGACCGCATGTTAGAGGGCCCAAGTGCGAACGAAGCGACGTTGGAAGAGGAGCGCGGTCGGCTCAACATCGCAGCGCTCACGGCGATCACATTGCAAAAGTACGCAGCCATTGTTGAGGAGTACAAGCTCCTGCTTGACTGCGAGGGCACAGATGGAGCTCAGGGAATACCGCTTGCACGATCGTCTGAAGTTGGCGAAGCGCGTTTTGCGGAGAACTCGGAGGTTGCTTCCCTGTTCCAGGAGGAGTCGAGCTGGTCGATGGTTCCGCTCAAGGTCCTCAGTGAGCAAGAAGGCAGCGAGAACAAAGCGCAGCAAGCAAGCGAGTCTGTTGGTATCCAAGACCCGCTGGAAGCTGCAAGTGCGTCAAAACCGCACGAAGATCAACCTCAGCAGCTCATTGGTGGCGATGGAGATCTCAACTACTTGCCACTGCATCTTTACAAAGAGCTCAAGAGGGTGCACCCGCCAGCGTGTTGCTGCCACAATCCACTGCTGATCACCACAACGGATATGTGGAAGTACGAGATCGTCTCCCAGTGGCTCTGGTTGTTGGCAAACCGCTGGAACCAACGCAACTCAACAAGAACAACACAGGTGCGTGTGCTACAAAGTCCTCGCTGGGCATTACGAATCGCATTCACACGGTGGCGCAAAGATATTGCACAACAACAACGCCACGCCGCACTTCAACTTGAGACCCGGGTCAGCAACAACCGTCGCCTCGTGCGCACGCTCCAGCAAGTCCTGTCGCACTGGCGCTTCGCGAACGCGTTTCTTGCGTTACAACGCTGGAAGCACACGTCCGCGAGCGCGCAAGTGCGCCACATGCACCTGCAGGCGCTGGTGGAGCAAGTGGACGCGCAGATGCGCCGCACGCGGCTCGAGACGCTGCGTGAGAAGCACAGGCAGCTGCAGAAGCGCATTGCGCACGTCTAAGCAAGAACGTTTGCAATGTCGAAACAAGAGCTGCTTGCTTGCGCTTGTGTGTTGTTGTATCAAAATTGATGCCAGACTTGTTGGCTTGTTTGTTTGCTTGTTTGCGTTGGGTTGTTTTCTACGACCTGCAATCATATCTTAGTTGCTGAAACGGCTCCCAGTCATCATTCATTCACATACACACGCACTCGTGCGAGTCCCAGTTAGGCTCATGGTCCACAAGCTCACAGGTCGTCCATGTCGAACACTTGCTCGTCGTCCTCACTGTCGCCCGTGGACTCGTCTTCGTCGCGGAATGTGTCGGCCGTGGACGCCATTGACACCGTCGACTGGGGCTTCCACACGCCTTTGCTCTTGCTTGCGCTGTGGTTGCTGAAACTTGTTGAGCTTGTGTTGCTGGCCTCGAAGGACTCGCGCGCCTCGAGCGAGAGCTTGAAGTGCCAGTCCTCGTCCCAGAGCTGTGCCTCGCACTGCGTGCGGCTGTAGTAGTTGCTCATGTCGTCGTTGTCGTCTCCAGCGCCATCGCGCAAGTGGCTTGCGTTGTTGTTGATGCTGGTTGTGAGCAGTGAGCCCGTGACGCTGTTGCGGTGCCGGCGCATCGACTTGCGCGGGATCGGCACGGGCGGTGAGCACGGCACCATGCCGCGCAAGAACTTCGGCTGCGACTGTTGTTGCTGGTGGCTACTGTGGCTGTAGCGCTGTTGTTGGTGACCAGAAAACGACGCGGCCTTGGGGAACATGGGCGGCGGGAACGCGAGCGGCGGCTGCTGCTGCTGCTGGTGGGGGATCGTCAATCCCAAAAATGCCGCGAGCTCGGGCGTGTCCACCATGTAGCTGCCCGCGTGATAGTACTGGTCCTCATCGTTGTCGTCTTCATCGCTGTGGTCTTCTTCATACGGGTGACGGTTCACGTCATAGCCTGGACTGCTGCTGTGCTTGTAGGATGTCGCACCAGCCGCGAGCGCGCGGTGGTCGTCCACGGCCACGAAGCCCATGCGCAGCTGCAGCTCTTGCAGCACATCGTCGTCGTCGTCGTCGTTGTGAACCGGACCGCTCTCCTGTTGATCCCGTCGTCGCCATTCACCGCCACGCATCCTCATTCGATCATCACGATCTTTGAGCCCCATCATCCTTTTCGTCTCTATGTTGCTGCTGTGATAGAGAAGACCTTGAGCGACGGGTGACACGGCAGCGTTTGCTTTCCTGTCTCGAAATGTGAGCGCGCGGCGCAGTGGGTCGTAGTCTCCGGTGCTCATGGCGCGCAGGCGCCGGTCGGGCATCCTGTTGCTGTTGTTGCTAGTCCTGCTGCTATTGTTGCTGGTGAGGCTAAGATTAGGCGGATGGGTGGACACGTCACGACTGGCGGTGGCGGTGGCGGTGGCGGTGGCGGCGGCTGCGCTGCGTGGCTGAGCGCTAAACTGCAATTGGTGCTGCGTCACCGCTGCGCCTGCTGGTGCGTTGGCGACGACGGTCATTTTCGGTCGCCGCAGCTCGTCGCTGCTGCTGGCGTCCGTGCGCAGGTTCAACATGGGAGACGGCGGCGGTGGGGTAATGGGCGAGCGGGTTCCTGTGGCTCTATAGTGGCTGTCTCGTGTCGTATTGGGAGCCGTCGTGTCGCGCACAGCGAGGGGGCGTCTTCTGGACCACCAATCAACAGACGGCGTCACGTTCAACTCGTGAAGTGAGCGCTATACTACGTGGCTTTCGGAGCCTGCAACACCAGCACAGCCCAACGCGTTCGTTACCTTGTGGACCAGTGAGCTCGTCGCGTGGTTCTCGATCTTTCGGTTCTGCTGGGCCTTCGATTTCTCTCCTGCTGTTGCTCGCGGGTGAGTGCGTTTCCGACTCTGAGGCTTCGAGCGAACGCGAGAGACTGGATTGCTCAACGCTGCTGCACGCAGGTGGAGGTACTGTAGTAGGTGAGACGAACGTTTTGTTTTCTTCTGTGTTACACCCAGAGGTTGTGTTGCGAATGAAGACCAAGCGAGTTGCCGTGTTATCTCGTGGCGCTCGCTCTTCTGGTCGGGAAGGCGATCGAAAGAAGAAGACACTTGCTGCCAACCTGGGCGGAAATATCGATTTGGCGAAATGCACACATGAACTGGTTGCCCTGAAATGTGGGCGGATATTTTTCGAATGTGAGTGCGCGTGTGAGTATTGAGAGTGGGAGGCGCGCGCTGCCCACGCGCGAGGCGAAAGAAAAGAGCCACGCTACAGCTCTCGAGCAAAGTTCAAAGTTCAATCTCAAGCAACGAGAGCTGAGCTGCTGCGAGTATTGAACTTCGCGCGTGTGTGCATGTGATTGTACTGATCAAAACCACTGCTACGACCATGTCCAGTTGATGAGCTGCCCCGTTGCGTCATGCGCGCTTGCAGCAAGGCTACAACGAGCTCGGTACGGTGAAAACCAGGTATACGCACCACATTTCTGTGTAAACCGGTATTTGTAACCTCATCAACAACCGTTTTCACACAAGAGGTGTTTAATTAATTTATATAAACCGATATTTATAAATTTGTTAAATGTGGTTGGAGCGACTTGTGACGCTCCGCAAAATCTGTTTTGCCTCTTCCCAACTGACGCACGCGTTTGGCCAGTCTCTGCTGCCTATTTGTACTTTGCGGTGGCTGGATGATTGGCCCAGGCGCTACCGCTGCCCTGTATCCCTGGCCGTCAGCCTCAGCCTCACGTCCCCAACAATCCCGCAACGTGCTCTCTTAAGAGTCTTGAGGGACGTGCGCGTTTCCCGGCGTCTGCGGTGGCGCGAGAAAGGCTCGGAAGCATCCAATCTCATCGACGGACGACCACCGCAGTGCGCTGTTCTTTGAGCCGTTGATGACACAACGCTCTGTTGCGTCAGATACGTGGCAGTGGCCTCGACACGTCTCGTGTGGAGGTCGTCCGAGCCAAACCTCAAGATTCAGAAAATCGTTGCAAAAAATATATTTGTCTCAAAATGTGAAAAATTGTCCGCACAAGAAAATTTTACGTCTGAGCCGTCAAGAGATCCGTATCCACACAAACCATGCGTTCACGCAGCTTACCAGGAGCGTGCAATAATCACCATACAAAGGCCGGGCGCTTAGTATCAGACCAGCAGCCCGGACGTGGCGGGCGACAATCCGCAGCGGCTCCAAGGCACGTGACGGTCGAGAGCGAGCGAATTGCTGAGTCAACGTGTTGCCTGTGAGTTGCAGAAAAACGGGGCAAGCGCTAATGGATGGACCACATTCGCGCGCCATGTCACATGCCGGAATTGCTGGAATCGTACTTTATCGAATACTCGCTGTTCTATATCGTACTTGATCGAGTACAACAGTAAGCACTATCTAAGTGGACCACACTAAACAAAATCAATAGCTGCGTTACTCTTGCCCATCAAAAACCACAATCAAGCTCATCGTGTTGCACTCATGCTCAGATATATATACAGCGTTATGGGTACTGTGACCAATTTCTAGGCCGCTTGCAGCGGCTCGTTCACCATCACAACTTCCGCGGACATGGAGTTGCGGTGCTGCTTGCTGGGGAAGCCCTGCGCGAAGAGCTCCTCGGTGTCCTCAAGCAGCAGACCCTTTGTCTCGTGGCACAGTCTGTGCACGATTACGAGCGCTACCACAACCAACAGCGCTGAGATCAATGCCATCTCAGTGAGCTTTGGAAAGAGCTCTTGTACCCAGAAGACCGAGACACCGCTGAGCACCGCGCAGATCGCGGTCGCCTTGGCGCGCACGTTCGTTGGGAAGAGCTCGGCGGGGTACAGCCACATAACTGGCACCCAGCACACCATGTTGCTGAAAAGCAGGATCATCGTGCCGACCAGGACGCCATCCGCGCTCCCCTGCGTGCACGTTCGTGCATAGATCTCGGCGTCGCAGCCCACCGCGATGGAGATGCCGCTGACAAGATGTCCGAGTTTCATCCCAATCCCACCGATGATCAGCAGGCGATGACGCCCCACGTTATCGAGAATGTACAGTGCCGGCAGTGCGCTGATGACGTTGACCGCGAACAGCACAAAGTGGAAGTCGCCAAAAATGGACGGGATGAAGCCCGCGGGCTTTTGGATATCCGTCAGCGAGTCGAACTCCGTCGTGACCGTGAGCGCAAACACCAGTTGGAAGATCTGCAGCGCCGTGACGATGACGATGCGATTGATAATCGATCGGTTTGCGAGTGTTTTCCACCCGGGGATGTCTGCGATGGTCGACGTCTGCGTCGCAATAGCGTTCAGTTCGCGCTGCACGATCCACGTGTCGCGGATGCGTTTGAGCGCGATCTCGGCGAGCTCCTTGCCCTTGTGCAGGTGCACCCAGCGTGGCGACTCGGGCAGGAAGATGCTCGCGATCGCCAGCAGCACGCCCGGGAAGAGCGGGATGTAGTAGATCAGCACCCAGCTCACGTCCGCGTACTTGGAAGCGACGTACGCGCCGGTGAAGAAACCTGCGCCGAGCACGATCTGCGCAAACCCGGCAAGTGTGCCTCGCATTTCCTTTGTAGCGACCTCGACGCAGTAGATTGGCAGCGTGAATGTGTACATGCCGCCGCCGACGCCCTGGAAGATACGTCCACCTAGCATCACGTCGCGTTGTGGACTGAGTGTGACCCAGAGCGTCCCCAGCGTGAAGACGAGCGTTCCTATCATGATCGCCCACTTGCGCCCTGCGTGATCAGCGAGCAAGCATCCGACGAACGCGCCTAGGATATACCCGATCGTCGAGATCGTCGAGAACCAGTACGAGAAATGGTCCCAGTACTCGGGCGGCGCAGATGTTGAGCAGCCGACGCAAAATTTGCTCTCGAACGAGTTGAAGCTCACAATGCGCGACGCCATCGCCTGGTCGTATCCGATACAGAAGAGCCCCATGCTCGCCGCCATACAGATCGCCAATGCGCGTCCGTGCGAGCCCGGTGTGCGCTCCTGGTCCCTCGGCGCGACGCCCTGCGTCGAGAGGATCATGTCGGTCGAGTCCATCGCGCGCATCATGGCTGCTGCTGGCGCCGCTGGTGTGGAGAGTTGTTGGAGACTGGAGCGTGTTGTGAGCGGCGCGCGGATCGAAGAATGACCGAGCGGCTCTCTAGAGAGCATGAAAGTGTGGGCAGAAATTTGATTTTCGACCATCACTCTGCGTTTGTGTCCAGCTGAGATGAACCCTATGGTGTGAGCTTTCCACATGCCCACCCAGTCTTCTACTGCCAGCTGCTGAGTCCATCGCCACATTCCCACAGTTATTGCTACGACAGCTCATGTACCAATAACATAGCAATTGGGCAGAGAATCGATGCGTGCTGTTTGCCTCACTTTCGGTTCCTGCGTGACGATCCGCTAGCATTGACACGTTCACATGTCGCAGATTTAAGCAGATCCGTACTCTAGTGAGTCGTAACGGTCGTATTTATAGTGGGTACCCAAATGGTACACAAGAGGTACAGTGTACCGCCCGCCTCCTCGAAGAACACCACGCACGTTGAACCTGTCTCAAAGTAAAAAGCCGCAAAGCGAACGCGAGGAGTCCAGTAGAATGGAACAGCAGTACGACGTGCTCTACAAAGGTACTAGGCGCTCTGTATGTACATGAGTATGATGTGTAATAGCTAGTATTATACACTGAACTAATGTGTGTTTGTCTAAATGTATGCAGTCGTGCTCGTGGGTGACCCGAGCGTGGGCAAAACGAACCTGCTCGCGACGTTCCTCGCTTCCGCTGACGACGCGAATGGCAGGAGCAGCGAGGGCGGCAGCGGCGTGGACATCAACAACAATAACCCCATGAACAGCAACAATAGCAGCAAGAACCTGAATGCGGACGGCACGGCCAAGGGCTTCTCGTCCGTGCGCAAGCCAACGATCGGCGTCGAGTTTGGCACGAAGGTCGTGCAGCACCCGAACGGCAAGCGCATCAAGGCGCAGATCTGGGACACAGGTACTCTCCGTCGTGATCATTAGATATATCCACGAGTACTGTATTATGGTACTCGTTGGCGTTCTCCCGTCGAGTACTGTGCACTGACTCAGTTTGATGCATATTCACCGTGGTGCTTGTTCTCCTATAGCCGGCCAAGAGAGATACCGCGCCATCACAAGCTCGTACGTACAGTGCCTTCTCATCTATTTCGAGGTCATGTCTTTCCACTAACTTGCGCACAATGGCAGGCACTATCGCCGCGCGGCCGGCGCTCTCGTGGTGTACGACGTGACGAACCGCGCTTCCTTTGAGCATGCGCAGCAGCACTGGCTCAAGGAGCTCAAGGCCCACGCAGACATCAGCAGCACGCTCGTCAAGTGCATCACGTTTGTGGGCAATAAGATCGACCTGGAGCCAATGAGCAATAACACAACTCCGGGCAACACCGCGGCATCTCCTTCATTTATCTCCGAAGAGCTCCACGATGCAGCCGTGCAGCAGCTCGGCGTCATTGGGCAGCGGGCGTCGGCGAAGACGGGCCACAACGTGCGGAAAGCCTTTGAAGATCTACTCATCGCGATTTACGACGAGGACAAGGGCAAGTTCCAGCGCATCGAGCGCGCCGCGACGATCCATCTCGAAGACACAAAGCACGGCACGGGCGGTGATGGCGCAACAGGTGGACCGAAGACCCCGCGACTCGACCCATCAAAGTGCTGTACGGTCTAAGTGAATTGGCTCGTAGCGAGCTACCGCACACACACGCACAAGGAGAGATTAAATTCAAAGTAATCAAGAGGCACGATGAATGGTATCCGGATATACACATGGATCACTTCAAGGTGGCTTGTTGTCGCTTATGACAAGTACATCGGTACACATTCACGATTGTGTCAAAGGTCTCTTCAAGCCGTTAGAGTCGGCTGGTCGGGTGGTTCGAGATACCCGAGTAGAGCGGGTCAATGTGGTCTTCGTTCTCTTCGGCGCCGATGCGCTCGCCGTCGCGCACGTAGAAGAGCGTGCCGATCTGCTCGCCCTTGAGCAGGCGCAGTAGCGCTCCAGGCTCGGCCTTGGCGATCACCGCCGCGCGCACGGCGCCGCTGTCCACGGCGCGAATGCACGAGTGAAGCTTGTCTTTCTGGCCCACGCGGCCCACGCGCGACTCGGGTGAGATGACGCCCGTGTCCGAGGCGTTGAACGTGTTAATGAGCGTCATGCCCGTGCCGTCGGCGCTCGTCATGTAGACGCCGTCAATGTCCGTAAGGATGATCATGAGGTCGGCCTCCATCTCCTGCGCAAAGAGCGACGCGAGCGAGTCGTTGTCCCACGCGATCTTGCTGCCTTCGATAAGCGGCGTCTTGCGGCGCGTGATGACGTCGTTCTCGTTGATCACGGGGATGATGCCCACGTCCAGCAGTGTGCGCACGGTCTTCTTAAGGTTCTCCCGCACGCTCGGGACGCGGAAGTCGGCATCCGACGCCAGCAGCTGCGAGCACGCGAGGTGGTACTGCGCAAAGAGCATTTCGTAGAGCGACTGCAGCCCGCTCTGACCCGCGGCGGCGCACGCCTTCTCGAAGAAGTGCACAGACTCGCCCACGCGCCCGCCCAGGTGCGACTGCATGGACCCGGAGAGCAGGTACTGCCGGTGCAGCACCATCTTGCCGATCGCCACGGAGCCGCTCGACACGAGGATAATGTTGTGGCCCTGCATGTGTAGCATCGCGACCTGAACAAGTATTAACAAGCAAATGGGTCAGAAGCTACACGGGTGGGCACATGCAATACACACAGCGCGCATTTGTGATACCTGCTCGACGATCGCGCCGATCTGGCCCATGGCGAGCACGCCGTCGGTCGAGTGCACGATCTCCGTGCCGATCTTGATGAGGATCGTGCGCGCTCTCTTGAGCTCATGGCGGATATCCTGCGCCTCGCTCTCCGCCTGCTGGTGCTGCTGCTGGTGGGCCATGACTGTATCTGTGTGTGTATCTGTGGATCAACTGTCTGGATGTGTAGTGATAGCGCCTCGTGTGTGCGCGTGCTCGTCCTTGTGGTTGTGGCGGTTGGCGACTGGCACTCGGGATCTGAAAAAGCCAACACTGTTTGCGCGACACTCCAAGGCGAGATTGAAAATTATCACGCCTTCTATAACAGGTTATGCGACAAAAATGCCTGTTTAGAAGGTGTCATAAGGGAAAATGTGTGTGAAGTGTTAAACTAGAAGGTAGAAGGGCTCATTAACCTCTCGAAACGGTACTGCCTCGATCTTCCGCGCGCATTCTTCTGGCTCACGACATGCAAGCATGAGCAAGGCCAGCACTGTAACTCGACGTAAGCACGTACTTGGTAGACCGCAGCACTGTATTTATTCATGAAGCCCCACCGAGAGGTCTACAAGTCATGCATCACTCTGTCTATATCCATCCAAGCACGCATGATGTTCATTTTGTGTGGTATGTGTATTTGTGTTTCTGTGTTTCGTTGCGTATCTCTTTATTCAAATCTCTCAGAGCCTCCTCATTCCTCTCTTCTCTCTTGCTCCCTCGCTTTCACTCTCGCGTTCCCGCAGTCTCCACCACCAGCATTTCCTCCGCTTCGACATCAAGAGCTACCGTCGTCATCGTCGTCGTGTTCTTCCGACTATCACCGTCGTCGTCGTCGAGCAGCAGAATGGTCGTCTAACCGAGAAGAATCTTGTTGTCTTCCAGGAATTTGTATGGCGGGATCTCGAGGTTGAGCGGCGCCGGGCCCTTGCGAATGCGGCCCGAGAGGTCGTAGTGCGAGCCGTGGCACGGGCAGAACCAGCCGCCGTACTCACCGGCGTTCGAGGTCGGCACGCAGCCCAGGTGGGTGCACACGCCGAGCACGACGAGCCACTTGGGGTCCTGCACGCGGACCGCATCAGTCTCCGGGTCGCGCAGGTTGCTCAGGTTCACGTCGTTCGAGATCGCGATCTCCTTGTCCGTGCGGTGCTTGATGAAGATCGGCTTGCCGCGCCACTTGACGGTCACGGTCGCGCCCTCGTCGATGTTGCTCAGGTCGAACTCGGCGGTCGCGAGCGCGAGCACGTCGGCAGACGCGCTCATGGAGCCCACGAACTTGATGACGGCGAGACGACCGGCCGTGGCGTACGCCACGCGAGCGCCGCCGAGCAGGAAGTACGTGAACGCACGCTTCGACGGGTCGCCGGCACTGATGCGGTCCTTCTCAAAGTAGTGGTCTGGCGAAGCGTAATTGTCGACCACAGTCTTGGTGCTCATCGCAGCACGGGCTAAAAGCGAGATATTCACAGACAACGCACAACAAAGTGTCAGTTAAACATGATGGCACGGATAGTGTCGTAACGCAACGTCTTCAGTGACACGCCAGCGAAAGGAGCTCCTCGAGACGGAAGGACAGACAAGTGCCATGATCAAAGCGAAAGCCGAGAAGAGAAGGGAGTATCCGCGCACGCGAACGACGCAGTATGCGCATTCGTGTTCCTGTATCCGCGCTCTCTCTCTTTCGTTCCCTTGGCTCTCTCTCTCTTTCATTGGCGGCTGCCTTGCGTGTGGACGTCTCTTCCTGCGTGTACACACAGACACGCAGATAGATAGAGAGGAAGGGGACGGAGCTCACCTTGGAAGGCCTGGACGCATCGAGGCGCGATGGAGGAGCTCAGCTTCTGCAGCATCATGGTCGTGACTTGCGCGGGCGGGGGGCGCTCTCTCTCTCTGTGTGCGTCTGTGGTGGCGGACGGACGGACGGCCTGAAAAAGGCGTGTCTTTGTGTGGGCGAGTTTGGTGGTCTTGTTTGGGCGAGGTTCTTTCACTATGTAAGGTTTAACTGTATCTTTCTATATTATATGTTATCGAAAATTAGGGGAAATTCATTATTGAAGGTAAAACCGACAAACGAACTTGAGAGAAGAACCAAAGCGAGAGCACGCTCAAACCGTACAGCCTGTACCGATACTCACATGAACATCCTCGTTGATGCAGAGTTATGTGTATTATTCTCTCTGTTGCTGCATTCAACTAGGGCGGCATGAGACTTGCTGGGCCATTTCATTTCCGACTCAATGTGTGAGCTCCTTACATTCCGAGGGTGCGATTGTGTTGGGTGTGGCCCTCTTGGCCCAAAGCCAGCTGGAGCGTTCCACATCTAGCATGAGCATTTGTAACGTTCCAGAACGTCAGTAGTTTCACAATCACAAACAATTGTGAAGCGCTCCAGAATTCTGAACGGCCCACAAAATCGCCTGGACTTGCTTGCGCGGTCGTCTATTTCTCCATTCTTCGATTGAGCACCAGAGCGAACAGCCAAGAGCTCCATTCGCAAGAGTCCGTCAGTTGAGAGCACCAGCAGCAAACAGCACACACAGTCAGCATGTCGTTCTTCCAGCGCCTCGTGTCCTACGTGGTCAACGACGTGGCCGTGAAGGCGCTTGCGAACAACCGCGCGTTCCAGCGCTTCGCGCTGCGCACGCACCACCGCGTCGAGGACGCCAAGTCGCTCGCGAACGAGGGCGCGTCGTCGCTGCTCTCGCAGATCGAGCAGGCCGCGCCCAAGGTCCGGGAGTTCTCCGCAGCTATCAAAGATGAGATCGCGCGTGACCTCAAGAAGATGAAGTAGCTGCATACACACATGCACAGGTGGTGGTGGTGTGTGCAGCAGCGTCCGAGCACGACAAGAGACGAGCACGACGACGAAGAGCAGATGCGCGCATCGTGTGTGACATGAGGTCCACAACCGAGGGAACGAAAGGATAAGAGCGAGTGTGGGTTGTCTTTTCTCCAATTGCAGATGCACGTTCTCGTAAGCTTTCTCGTTTTCATTCCTAGAAGCATTTTGTAGCAGCGGCAGCAGAGCCGATTATATATGAAGACCAAAGGGTTGATTTTTTTCTCTTAGTGCTGGTCTGTTCCTACTTTGATCTTTCCCCACGTGCGAATACGAATGCAATGGTACGCCACATGCACCCACTTCATATTCACGCCTGGCTGTTGCTAATACGCGCACGCACGGCTTCGAACGCGAGCTTGCGCCAGAGCAGCTTGACGAACACCTCGGCGTCGTCGTCGAGCACGAGCTGGAGCTCCTCGAGGATCTCGACTGCGCGCGCATGCTGCTGGAGCTTCTTGAGCAGGAACTCGAGCAGCGTCGGCTCGTCCTCGCCGAGGTACTCGACAATCTTCTTCGTCACCCACGGCTCCATCTTGTCCTTCACGATTTTGTACTAAAATGGGAGGGTATCCACGTGAAGAGCATACGTGTTGAGTTAGTCATGGCCGTGGAAAGATGCGCTTGCATGATGTGCATCATACCTGATCTACTGCCTGCCAGTCGATTGAGAACGCGAAAAGCTCAGCGGTCGCGGTCGGGATCTGGTCAATCAGGCTCTTCACGTCCTGCACAAGAACACACGCAAGCCAGCCGTCGTTTAGTGATCGCTCGTAATCTGATCAACCAATTTCTGGAGCTATGCAAACAGCCACATATGCATACCTCTGAGCGGCTGTTGATCCGCGCGACGGTCGCTGCAACGCGCTGCTGCACCGAGGCACCCGCGAGCTTCTCCTCTTCCGTGTAGTCGATCGGCACGAGCTCCCGCAACGGCTTGGCCACCACTTCCTCTTCAAGTGCGAACGCCGATACAGCGGGGCTGTCGTGAAAGTGACGACACATGAAGACAACATACTTGTCAGTACATGCTTACCTACGCTCATCACATCTCAATGGCAAATGCACGTACATTGTGACGGGCTTCTCCTTCTTGACAGTGACGCTCGCCATCTTGAGCCCCAGAACGACCTTGGGCATCGCCACAGCTTTCGGGGCCTCGACAATGGAGATCTCGGCTGGTGATCGTGGCTGAGGCGATGAGCTTTTCGCTTTGTCACCTGGACTGCGGCCCTTGTCCTTCACCGTCACATCCTCCTCTCGCTCTCTCTCAGCTCTTGTCCGTCTGTCTCTTGTCGAGTCGTCCCTTCTGCGCTTCGAGGAACGCTTCCGCTCGTCATTGTCGTGGTCGGATCGGTCGTCAGCATCCGACGAATCGCGTCGGTGACGACGCTTTCGACACTCTCGGTCGTGGCCGCGATCATAATGGCGACTACGACTCCGACTGCGCGTCCTTGACCGACTCCGGCTCTTCTTCCTGCTGCTGCGATGCCGTCTCGAGCGCTCGCGCGACCGAGATCGTGAGCGCGATCGGTGATCGCGACCTCGATTCCGGTTGTGATCACGCTCGCGCTCTCGCGTGCTGCGCTTCTTAAGATCGTGGTCACGCTCTTTCTCTCGACGACGGCTGCGCGACGACTTGCGGCTGCGGACATCGTCTTCGTTCTCTTCGTCCGTCTCCGTGCTCGACTCGTCGCCATCATTCTCTTCTCTGCGCTTGCCTCTCGTTGCTGCCGCGTCCTTTCGCGCCTTCTCCGCTTCTTCCTCGACCGCTTTCCGCTTCTCTTCTGCTGCTCTGCGGCGCTCGTCGGCCTCTCGACGCCTCTCGTCGGCTGCTTTGCGTCGCTCGTCATCCTCTTTCTCTCTACGCAAGCGTTCCAGCACGGCTTCACGGCGCTTCTGCTCCTGCTCTTGCTCACGCTGCTCCTGCGCCAAACGGAACTTCTCAATCTCGCTCATGATCATCTTGCCGCGAATTCGCTCCTGTGCAAGCGAAGAAACAACAGAATTTGTCAGTTCACCATCGATGTTACCACTTTGGGACCACCAAATACAAATCACTGACCCCATGAACAGGAGCAGCATCACTGGACAGGCTCGTGTCGCCGCTCTGGCTGTCGCCAGCGCCTTGGCCTTCTGGCTTCTCATCACCGCTACCACCATGAGTCCCGTATGGCTTCTGGTCCTGCTGCTCCCTGCTACTGTTGTCGTTGAGATCAACCGCCGCAGTCGTCTTCTTTTCCAACAGCTCACCCCACGTCGCGACGTCGTTCTGCTGCCCGCCCATGAGTCCACTGCGCACTTCAACAAGGTTCCTTAGCTCCCGTTTGATCTCATCATCTCGCTCGTGCTCCTCGAGCTTCATCTTCTCCGTCATGGCCTTCGTCACGACATCCAGCTTCGCCTGGGTCTTCGAGTCCACTTTTACAAGAATCTCGCGCGAGTCCACGAAGAAGCCATTGAGGAGCCGCAGCGCACGGAGCACGTCGTTCGCAGTCGAAAACGTGCAGTAGCCAAAGCCCTTCGGCTTGCCTGTCACTGGGTCTGCCGTGCGCTTCCAGGTCACCACAGTGCCGCATTTCTAGATCGCGTCATGTGTTCATCAATCGCAGACAAGACGAGGTCACACTCACACTGTTAGCCCGATATGGATAGCAAGCGCAGAGTGATACAAGACACACATACAAATAGGCGCATGTTACGAACCTCAAGCAGTTGGCGAATGTATGAATCGTGCAGATCTGGGGGCAACTTACCGACAAACACGTTCATTTGGCCAGTGTCCGGTAGCTCCACGACCGGCACCGGGATGTCGACTGTGCCGGGTGGCGGCGGTGCGCTTTTTGTGACACCCGGTGGGCCTGCATTCATGCCATGCGCTCCAAATGGCACCACACCAGGGAATCTGGGCGCCATGCCGTGCGGTGCAAAGATCATCGGTCCTCCACGAGGCGGTGGCTGCATTATCGCGCCTCGCGGAGGAGGCATCACGCCACCACCGACGATCGACGGCGGGTGCATCAGTGGATGCGGATGTCCACCCATGCCTGTGCAGCAGTAGCAGAGTGACGAGTGAGTATTATTGTTAATGAGCAGTAGCATCGTCGAGCTGCTGGCACAGAAGAGCGTATCCAAGAGCTACGATCGCGGCATCTTGGATACAATAACACATGCGCATAGCTCACAGGGCACGCTCACACATGGACAAGCACTAGGGAGAGATCAGTCTCATGTAGGAGAAGAGAACATGCGAACGCACCGGCGATCGGCGGCGGTATCGCTCCAGGGAACCCGCGCGGCGGCGGCGGTCCGCGGAACGGCTGCATTGCTTGCTCGATGCTTGTTGCTGGAAGCGATGCGGGGAACGGAAACCAAGGCGGGAATCTCCAGATCTGATGACGGCAGAAAATCTGAGGGGAATAGATATATCAGATTGGACTCAGATGCTTGGCGGAAGCTCGCATCCAATATGCGTGACGGCTGGCAACAAAGCGCGCGCGGCGATGGTGGCAGCGCCAGCATATCGCAATGCAAACAGGAGAAGGAAGACGTGTGGCCATTGCCATCGCCCTTGTGGCAGTTGGTTTGTAGCATTCGTCAAAGACTTATTAGTGAATAAATAATGGTAGGCGGCGCCCGTCATTCGCCATTCAACCGGCATCAATCTACACGATCTCGTCGACCTCGCGGTAGGGAGTGACGGTGGAGCTCGTGAAATGCGAGTCGTCCGTGGCCGACGACTCTTCGATCCACGACGACGAGCTCAGGTCGCTGCTGCGGGCGCTGTGAAGGGCGCCAGTGGCAGCAGCAGTCGTTGCAGCAGTGACACCAGTCGCGTCGACCGGACCAAAGTCCATGCAGTTGTTCACGAGATGCGCGATCTGGCGGTCGTAGTGGTGCACCATGTGGTCCTGCAGCGCGCGTGGGTTGACCCACATGCGCCGGAAGTAGCTCGCGTCGCGCAGCGTGTACTTGAGCTGCTGCTCGCCCAGCACGACGGTGCAGCTGCACCTGCGCGCCATCTTCACCGTCTGGATGTGGATGATCTCGCCCGGCACGTCCACTTCCTGGTCGTCGTCGATTGTCGAGACACCGAGGAAGTCGAGGTCGAGCAGTCGGCTCTCGCGCTGCCTGCGTCGCGACGCTTGGGCCTCAATGGACAGTCGGCGGCTCGAACGAGGCGCAGAAGGCGGCAAGGCGTCCGCCGTCGAGCTCGCGTTTGACCGCGCCGGGGACGGGGTGAGACTCGATGTCTGGCTCGAGTCGAACTGGTGGTGGCTCGTCGCGTCGCTCTCGACCGCGGTCGTCGTCGCGTCAGCCGCAGTGGACGCGGTGTCAGCTACGTTGAGCTCGACACTGTCCTGCGAGTCTGGCGGCTGGAGCTTCTTCTTGCGCAAACCGCCGTAGCGCACGCGGTAGAGCGGCTCGTACGCCACTTCGTGGAAGTGCGACGCCATCTCGTCGCGCAGGCGCGTGACGTTGGCGATCGAGAGCCGCGGCACGATGTCGTCGCCATACACGGCCGTCGTCATGAACGACTTGCTCCACGCGGCCGTCTGCGGGTCGAACATCATCGGCGGCGCGTACAAGAACGCTCTTGTTGACGGAAAGTGCTTCTTGAGCATCACACTGAGGATAGCGCCAACGCCGGCGCCCATCGAGTGGCCGCACACGACGATCTTCCAGTCGCCCTGCACCTGCTGCTGGTCCCCAATGTCGCTGATGACGCTGGACGCGTCGTGCGCCAGGCGGCAGTAGCGCCAGGCAAAGTCCCAGAAGAGCTGCTTGCGTGTGCCCACTTGCAGATCATTAAAGAGCGAGCGCGCCGTGCGCAGCATGCCGTAGTGCGTGCGCGTGGCGTGTCGGTTCGGGACGTCGTTCGGGAGCTCGTCCGGGTGCATGGCCTCAACCTTCGCGAGTCCGTCCGTGACGAAGTCGTAGAACGACATGGAGCCACGCACGCAGATGATGAGCTCCTTGCGCACGGCGTCCTTGACGATCGAGTAGGGCGCCTGGAAGACAAAGTTGTAGCAATTGAGGTACACGAGCGACTCGCGCCGGATGCCCGTGTAGCCTACAAAGGACGCGCGGTTGCCCTGCAGTGCGTTGTCGTGGTCAAAGACCTGGTCGGCCGTGGGCTTGGACAAGCACCCGAAAACCCTGAACCAGTAGAATGGCGAGTACCAGACGTAGATGGGCCAGCCGTAGATGCCGATCGCGAGCTTCCCAAAGAACGCCAGGTCGCGCAGCGTGGCTTCCTCGCGCTCGCGCGGGAGCTGCGCGCCACTCTCGACGCCGTGCGCGGCCTCTTCGTCCAGGCGCTGCTGCTCTTCGCGGCGCTCCTGCTTCTGCGACTTGGACACGAGCCCGAGCATGAACGCCAGGTCGTTGAACTGCAGCCCCTCGAAGCGCATTGTGTTGTAGCGCACGATGAAGAACTTGCCGAGGATCTTGCCGAGGCTCTGGAAAATGTCCTCTTCGTCGTGCTGCGCCTCGCGTTTGTTGTCGTCGCCGCGGCACGAGCATGTGAAGATGTGGAACATGATCGTACAGCGCCTTTGCCAGCGGCGCTCGGCCTCAGCCACGTCGTTGTTCGTGTGCACGCCGCACATATAGGACGTGCAGCAGCCGAGACCCGTGACCACGGCCGTGAACACAAAGTCATAGTGCTGGAAGTACGCGATCGAGTCGGCGTGGTCCTGGATCTTCTCCGAGTCATTGATGCACTCCGACGTGTCCGTGCGGAACGACGCTTCGCCGTAGATCGTGTACGCGAGGTTGACCAGGTAGAGCAAGAAGATAAGCAGGATGATCGCGTTCTCCGGGCGCTTGAGGCGGTATACGGGCTGGCAGAGCGTGAGCGTAATGTCGAGCGCCATGACAACCGCCATCACGACGTGGATCACAAACGATACGAGGAGCCAGTCGAAGAGGCTGGCGAGACGCGCGCAGGCCGCGTACCCGTCCGGCTTGGTGATCGCCGCAAACGCGATGATGAGCGGCGCGTGGTGCGCGGCCACGCAGATTGCGAACGACGTGAGGTACGCGCGCGGATTGAGCACCACGCGCTTGACGCTGAGTGGCTGTCGCTTCTTTCGCGTCGTTGTCATGCTGTCGTTCACTGTGTGTGTTCTTCGGAGCGTGTTGGCGAATGACTTGATGATGGAGCGCCAGGGAGGTCACTAGATTGTATACGCGCGCATGGACGTGCGCTAGTGATGATTACACCGCAGAGTGGCTATGGGACACCAATCACCAGCCTCGCGCGTGTGTGGTCTCCGTCGTTGTCGTTTTGTATCGAAAACAGATCGTCAACGGTGCTCGCAACAGGCAGCATCACCATTTGACCTGTGGATAGTTGACCACGTTTTGATAGTGCACTATATTAGTACATTGGATTGTGGGTGCAAATATTGTATCATATTTTTAACATATTGTACTTATTTTAACGATGTTGTTAAGAAAATAGCTGATATTTTATGCATCTATGCAGCTTGTGGGTGAAAACGAGTAGGTTTCATTAAGAACTAATTATATATAGAAGGTTTATATATTCAAAATATAAATCAGTATGTATGAATAAAATTTTGGGACCTACTATTTTAGATCGGATATCACTTTGCACAGGTATTCGGACAGGTTGAACAGTTTGCTTCCCATAATGCGTGTAGCTCACCATGCAGCGTTGGATTGAATAGCTCCATGTCCCAAGAACGACGAGATGATTGCGCCGCAGTGCAGGATTCGTGGATCTCCGTGAAGACGAAATGAATGAACTGAGAAGACAACAATCGAGAGGCGGAGACCAATGCGATACTGCAAAAGGTCACATCTGAACCATGGGAGCTGTTGTTCTCTAATGTCGTAGAGGGCGACGTGGGGCCAGTGATCTCCCAAATCTCCAACAGTCGCCAATAATAGGATATCACACCTGATTGAAGCTGTTCATTGGGTTTCCCCATTTTGGGATTCCTGAATCCTCTCGTACTGGTGGTGCTGGCTTGTGTCCTCTGATCTATGCTGCAAGTAAGTGAATGGAGAAGTCCGTCCAGTCGAGATCGAAGCTCATTTCACACAATTAATTCATCAACCCATTCGATCACTTCAACATCGATATCCAATCCTGTAAATATTTTCTTCGTTCACTTAATTCGCGTCTCATAATTTCAGTAAGTTCACCTATTTCTTCCCTCTCTCTCTCCCTGGTGTCACTTGACTCTCACACGACCACCGTCTTTGCTGCTGCGACCGCCGCTGCGGCTTCCTCGGTGGCCACGGCCTCGAGCAGACTCGTGTTCTCAAACGTGAAGCCCTGGAACGTGTCCGAGTCCGTGCGCAGCAGGCGGTTCTGCGTCGATGATGGCGCCCCATTTCCATTGCCACCACTGCCAAAGAGCCCTCCGCCACTCGAAGACGCGCCGTTGTCATTCGGAAAGATTTCGACGCTCGGCAGCGGCAGGCGCGTGAACTCGGCCTCGAAGTTGAGCGGCGCCTCGCCGTCGTTCATAGCCGTGTGGCACGGTCGGAAGGGCGGCGGTACCTGCTTGCGAATCAGCCGGTTCCAGTCGATGTGCTCAAAGAACAAGTGGCTTTTGACGTGGTGCGCGCCCTTCGAGCCCAGACGCTCAGCCGGGTTGCGGTTCAGTAGCTGCCGGATCAGCGCTTCGGCGCGCCGCGAGACGTACGGCGGGAAGTGCAGGCGCGCCGAGCGCAGCCGCTCAAAGAGCTTCTTGCGGTCGTTCGTGTACCACGGCGGCAGGCCTGTGAGCATCTCGTAGAGCACCATGCCGAGGTTCCACCAGTCCACGGCCGTGCCGTGGCCCAGGCGGTCAAGGATCTCGGGCGGCAGATACTCGGGCGTGCCGCAGAGCGAGTTCGTGCCGTTCACGCCGTCGCGAATGCCCTCCTTCGCGAGCCCAAAGTCCGCGAGCTTGATGTGCCCGTCCTTTGTGAGCAGGATGTTTTCGGGCTTGAGGTCGCGATACACCACGCCCAGACCGTGTAGGTGCTCGAGCGCCAGCGTGATCTCGGCCGCGTAAAAGCACGCCATGTGCTCCGGCAGCTTCTTCATACGCGACAGGTGGTAGAAGAGCTCGCCGCCCGGGCAGTAGTCCAGCACAAAGTACAGCCTCTGCGGCGTCTGGAACGCGTAGTGTAGACCCACGATGAACGGGTGCTTGGTGCAGCCTAGCACGCGGCGCTCCGTGCGCGTGTGCTCCACCTGCTTGCGCTTCACGATGTTCTCTTTCGACAGGATCTTCATCGCGTACAGCTTCTTCGTCTCGCGGTGGCCCACGAGCACCACCTTTCCGAATGACCCGCGGCCGATCACCTGGATCATCTGGAAGTCCTGCAGCGTCACGTTCTGGTGCAGCGTGCCACCGCTGTTGCCATCGCCGCCGTCCTCGTCATCATCAGCGATCGACGCGCCGAAGAACCGCGACTTCTTGAGTGGCAGGCGGTCCAGCAGGAACGGCGCCTGGTCCGCCTTGCTTGTCAAAAACTTGCGCACGTCCTCGATCAGGTGCGGGTTCTTGGCCGACTGGTCCACGCGGTCGTAGTCGAGCAGGCTGCGCAGCCACTCGGAGAGCTCGCCCTGGCGCTTCAGGATGAACTCGGGCTCGAACGCGCCGAAGATCTTCTTGGGCGGCAGGATCGGCACGCGCACGCCCAGCGGTCGCAGAGCGTCGTTCAGCAGCTTGAACTCCTGGTAGCGCCGGTAGATGACCCAGGACGCGCCCGACTGCGCGCAGCGCATCTCGATCGCGTACACCGTGTACAAACGGCTGGAGCTGTCGTACACAAAACCGTGGCCGCCGATCTTGACGAACTCGGCGCGCGCGCCCATGGGGATCAAGTACAAAGCCTGCGCGCGCGAGTCCTCCTCCTCTTTGGCCACCATCTCGTGGTCCGAGCAGTACCCGGACGGTCGCTGGTGGATCTCATTACAACCAGCGAATTTGCACTTGACCGGATCGATCGGCTCCGTTGCAGCGTCCACCGACAAATTTGCAGTGCGCGTGCGCGTTGTTTCGTCGATTGGGAACTCCTCGATCTCAATGTCCGCGGTCTCGTCCGCTGTGTAGAGCTGCAGCAGATACGATGACGTTGACGTCTCACCTCCTTGCTCATTTCTACATAGCACATCGAAAGTCAGTCAGTACACATACACACGACAATCACTACACGCCAATACACGCATTTGTGTAGCCTCTATACGTACTTGGACTCGTGCTGCGCCGCGACGGCGTCGAGCGTCACGAGGTTGTAGTGCTGGTCGATCTCCTCGACGTTGTACGACTCGCCCGTGTCCAGGTTCTTCACCAA
This sequence comes from Globisporangium barbulae, assembly GCA_023337805.1. Classification (NCBI taxonomy): domain Eukaryota; phylum Oomycota; class Peronosporomycetes; order Pythiales; family Pythiaceae; genus Globisporangium; species Globisporangium barbulae. Next base: position 27,779 of record JAADXK010000326.1, read on the forward strand.
ATACGACGGGTTCTCCCACTCTTCCAGATTCTGGTTACTGCCATCTTGTTCATCGTCATACTCTTCGTACTCATCGTACTCATCGTCGTCTTCCTCGTCGCCGCTATGCTGCTGCTCCACGTACGGGTTGATGCCGTCGACGCTCATGCTCGCGAACTGACTCGTGGAGAGAAAGTGCGAGCCACCGCCGTTATTGATACCACTACTGCCGCTGCTGCGGTTTGCGAAGGCCTTGGCTGTCGCTGCGGCCACCAGCTCCTTCTGTTTTTCAAACGACTGCTCGTGCTTGGAGATCCTGCTGTTGCTGTTGTTCTGCTCGTCCTCCTGGTTGTCGCCTGGCCGCTGCTGCAGCTGGTGAGACGCGGCGCTCGCAGAGTAGAACGCCAAGCCGCTCTTGAACACGCCCGCCTTGCTGCTGCTTCTGGACGACGACGACGCCTGCGTCGGCATGCTTGTCCTGAGCTCTCCTTCCGTTCTTCCGCCTTTACCTCTGGTAGAATCTTTGCTTTACCGTATTTTCTTTGTAGAGATGCACACTATCTTAAGATGTACACCCCAAAATTGGCCAATCACGTGCGTTTGATGAGATTGCGCTGAATCCTATGTTGAGATGTACACTTGATAAATTACAAAAAGACGCCGTAAAC